>VZRX01004419.1:17650-63106 GCA_013398075.1 Notiomystis cincta | reverse complement strand
CCCCACCAATGACACTGTCCCCATCACCACCACCATCTCTCCCCCGCCCCCGCCCCATCCCCACCAACGACAGTGTCCCTACAGCTCAGCAGGAAGATCACAAACACAGACAATTTGTAGAAGCAAATCCCCCTGGAGCAGATGAGAGAGGCTTTGAAGCTTTGGAGCTGGCAGCTCCTGAACAACATCAAGATTGTCAAAGAGATACAATCCTCGAAACACCCAAACCAACCCTGCATTGTTTCAGATCTAACACTAAAACCCTTCAGCTCTTGGCTTACAATGACACGTTTGGCACCAGGAAATTACCTAGGATGAAATACTGGCATAAAAACAATGCTACTGAGAAGTTTTATCTCCTTTTCTCACTGGTCATATGGCACCTATTTGGTTGGGATTAATTGAGAGGTTATTATTTATGTCAGGGCTTTTTTTAAGAGCTGAAAAAGAATTACATCTGAAGAGCATATCATCATATGAGCATGAAGAGCAAACATCATATCAAGGCCCAAAGCAGCTGCTTCCGTGTTCTTCCCAGGGATGTTAATTGAAGTTTTATCAGGCTTTAAAGCCTGAGTTACTATGGAGGGATGGCCTGAGCTGCTGAGCCCAAAGGCTGCACTGCCTGTCCTGGGAGATGTGGAGCTGGTCCCTTCCTGGCTCCAGCCCAGAGGAGGAGAGCTGTGCCAGCCCCACCAGCAAGCCGGGTCACCACACCCTTGGGCCACACTTCAATATGGAAAAACAACTTCATTGCATCACCAAGAAAAATCTTAACATGAAAAAATGTAACATTCTGCTTTGATTAAGTGCCTCATTTTGGTAATTCAAACCAAAAGTATATTCCTTCTTCTCTGAGCCAAAGAGCAGGGCTAGGAGACCAAGATGGGGGATGGGAGAGGAAAACATGTCCCTGGTTTAAACTCCTTGGTCCCAAGCGTGTGCCTGGGCAGGGCAGGCAGTGGGGCTCCCACACTCCACGGTCAGGCTGCTCTGGCCCAGCCTGGGCTGGCTCTGGATAAATCCATGCTTTGCTCCCAACAGCCTGGCCCACTCTGCACGAGAAGAGGAGGAACAACACAGAATCATCAAATGGTTCAGGCTGGAAGGGCCCACAGTGGGTCATCTGGTCCATCCTCCCTGCTCGAGCAGGATCTCTCTAAAGCAAATGGCACAGGATTGTGTCCAGACAAATCTGGAATATCTCCAGTGAGGGAAGACTCCACACCCACTCTGGGAAAAAAACCCCACTCGGTTTGGTGACACAGGGAGGGTGCTGGCTCACTGCCTGCTGGGCTCTGTCCTGGGCAGGGGCAGGACATGTTCCCTGCTCCAAAACACAAGTCTGGAGTACTCTCTCTGCCTGGATTCAGAGGGACGTGCTGTGACATAGCAGCCCATGAATTAAAAGCAGTAGCTCGTGTATTATTAAAACAGCAAAGAATTGCCTGCAGGAGGGAAATTTTTTTTAAATATCAACCTCATCCCTATATCCTGACCAGAATCCAATCCTGCTTTTAAAAGAAACATTAAGCTCCCCATAGACACTTATACAGGTACCAAAGAATACTGCTTTCAACACCTGAAACCCAAGCTAAATCCACCACAAATGACTGTGTTTAAGAGGTGGGTGCAGGCTCTGATTTACTTCTAATTGAAAATCCAAGTTAAATAACCTAAGGGTGCAAAGATATTGACAGACCCTCACCTTAAGGAGGTTTGTACAGGGAAGAACAATCAACCTATTTAATTTACCCACGGCATTGAAACATGAGCTGTGGAGACAGCAATTATCCACAAACACTTCATGAATAGTTACTTTGTCCTCAGAGTCTTCAGATTGCACCATATAACCACATCCCCTCTTTCTCCAAGACACATCTGAGCTGTTTGCTTTATGTGTGAGCTGAAGACACTCAGCTCCAAGGCCGAACTTATAAACTCAATCTAATAAATGTGACTAACTTAACCTTATTGCTGGAGAAATTAAAAGCAAGCAAAAGGACATCTGGCTTAATTAAAGCTGTCTTCCCAGCTCTCAGAGGTGGCATAGTGTGTTGATTCAGACAGTGCTGCAGGCTGCACGGAGAGGAGCGCAAAGCCTCATCTCCGGAGCGAGCCTGTGAGATCCTAGACACAAACTAGTCCCTGTTTTGCTGTGGGAACTTATTACAAGAGTTCATAGAGACCTACAAAGGAACTGGCTGGTGTTTCCATCAGCTTCTGGTGTGGGTACTCGGAAGCCTCTCTGAGCTCTTTCATTCCGTTTCCATCCTTGGCATCACAGCCGACTCCCACCCCTTCATCTGGTCCCACACCTCCATGTGGTCCCCACCTGGTTGCTCTGGCTCCACATCCCTGTTGCAAGAATCTTGCTGTTCCAGCTTTGGCTGCCTCTTCCCTTTCCAAAGGGAGCTTTGCCCCTGCTCATGTGCTGCCCTGTATGCTGGAAGCTGCCCCAGCCCCCTCACAGCAAATAGCATCCCTGAATGAACGGATCCACCCACTTCTTGCTCCTAAAGCATGAGAAAGATTCGGACACTGTGTGCTCTGCTGTGAACAGTGGAGGGCCAAACTCACTCCTTGAAACCCAGGGCTGTTACCAGGGCTGTAATCTGCTCCCTGCTCGGGATCTGCTGCTCTGGATGCAAACGCTGCTGCAGCTTTCAATATTAACACCCAGCTCTTGTCATACCCCAGCCACCTGACACCCCGTGGTGTCGGGTATCGCTGGGAGCAGTGAGAGCCCAGACACAGTGGAATATTCTGCTTTCCAGAGACAGAACTCCATGACAAAGCTGTTGTCTGCACATGCATCTTCAGCACCACCCCAGCAACTGGACCCTGGCTGGGCACATGGGCAATGCTCAGGCTGAAATACCCAATATAGACACATGGAAGGCAGATGAGACTGGAGGCTCTCTGTCCTGTGAAATCATGGCCCAGGGCCACAGGCACCAGCCTCAGCTCCTCTGATTGCTCCACTCCAGCCAGCAGCTCCCTCAGACTCCCCCTCACTCCAGGGACCACCTCCCTCAGACTCCACACCGTCCCTGTATCTGCATCTGAACACAACCACATCAACTGTTCAACACTTGTCTGCTCTAGGTTTTTTCTCCACTGATTTAACAGTTGTGCACTGTCTCATCTTGGACAGTGCCCATTAAAACCAATTCTGCTCTGGCCAAGTTCCTATCTAGCAAAGGAAAGAGTGAAGCTCTGCAATATCCAGTCCATACAATAGGAATTTTTTCAATAAAGCTTCCCCTTACTTAAAAAGGCAGAAATGCCCAGACTCGCTGTTTCCTGTGGGACCAGATAAGAGCAACATTGAGGAACACACCTGCTACTCTTTGCTTCCTCCTGAAGCCTTTCAGAGTAGAGTGTTACATAAAGCCAGCCCAAGGAGACTCCAGAAGGAGCCGGAGCGCTGCCGCGTTGCCACAGCAACAGTCTGCTGGAGCAGGCTGGAGCAGCTGGAGCCGCTCTGGAGCTGCCCCTACCTTCTCAAAGTGCTCTATCAGGATCTCCACCACGATGTTTTGGAACTTGATGTTCATCATCGCTGCCACAGTGTCCTCCTGTGCTCGCATGAGGGTGGGCCCAAAGATCACCCCCATGTTGGACGGTGACATCAGATTCTCCCGGCTGTGCTCACAGACGCTGCAGAGAGCAGGGGAAGGAGGAACAGAGTTTGGTTTGGCTTGTTTTTTTCCAAACAGATCTTATTCCAAGAAGAAAAAACAAAACCCAGGATACACTACGAATCAGTCATTCAATTTCCTTCATTGTGTTTCAGAATTTGTTTCCCAGCAGTGACAAACACGGCCCTAGCTCTGACACACATGTTTGGCTCGGACAGATGCTGGAGAGAGCATTGTGCTGACAGCATCTTTATTTGATCTCTTCTCACTCCCAGCTCCTCTTTAACTCTGCAATCAAAAGTTATCTGCACAACATATACACAAAAGGAATCATTTAAACTCTACATCCTTTTCATCCAAAACTGACTTCTGGCTTTAATTTTCCCTCTCTCTGAAGGAAGAGAACTGAATATAGGGAGCACACTATCGTGGTTTCCAATAAATCTCTGAGGGGTGACAATTTACAGCCCCTGCGCTCGGAGGGTATTTTAATTTTTAAATAATTTCCTGCTCTGTGCATGTCTGAAAGGGGATGGAAGTAGCAACCAGAAAGAGAAGCATCACTTCATGAAAGGGCAGCAAAGATAGTCACCCCCTTTGTGCAATCCTCATGGAAATTCCCAAGGGGACTACAGCAGGCAAAATTTTCAAACCTGACCTCCCAAAAAGGCTTGTTCTGCTGATTCCATTATTCCCCTCTCCTTGGTGTTAGAGAAAAATATCTGCTTACTTGACGAGGTGCTGGATGAGGAGTTCTAACATCTCCCTGTTCTTGTCAGGCAGTTTATAGACCAGTGCATGAATGGCTCCCAGCCTGTAATCCAGGTTCTCAGACTCTGGAAAGCAGGAACACAAAGAAGAATTTGTACCCAACACTTTCAAACTAAATACACCAGGGAAATATAAAGCCAAAGGACACCTGTGGAAGCTGTTCCCTGTGCAATATGGGAGTGATGGGGAGCAGAGGGAAGTGAGATTTCACAGCAACAGGATGAACACTGTGAGAAACAATATGAAGTGGAAAGAGGAAGAAATGGAGCTTGAAAGGGAGCCCAGAGACACACTCCAAAAGAGGCTGGGCATGGGCAGGTCCTTCCCTTTGCACTCTTGTCCCATGCACCTGGGAGCACACAGCCTCCTTCTGGGAGTCCTATCAGCCCAGAATGCTCTGGGCAACACCTAAAATATCCTGCAGGGAAAAAAACTGAGTCCCTGACCCAAAAAGGTCACCCTTAGAAGCATAAATAATCAGGAAACAATAAAATACTCAGTGTGAGAAGAATGGTGGGGGTCTAGGTGGCTGGGAAGCTCAATGGTGCAAGTTTCTGAGGGAGGGAAGGGAAGGGATGAAGGTCCTGCCCACACCAAACCATCACGGGCTTAACCAGCTCTGAAATTAATAAATCCTGGGCTTGACCACCTTCAGCAAGTGGTGGAACATTTCCCTTTCCAAGAAATAATGGGTCTTACTCATTCTCCAGAAGGACACATGAAGAAGTGGGCACTCTCCCAGTCTCTCAGTGACTTCTGGAGGCACAGTGGGATGAGGGATGCTCTAATGCCACACATTTCCAAATGCCAGCATTCCCATGCTGAGGGTGATGACCAGCTCCCTGCAAACCTGTCTCCCTCACAGGGCACTGCCTCACAGCTGTCACAATGGCCACAACAAGGTGACAGCCAAGGACAGGCTGGCTCAGCACAGGTGAAGCCCTGGCACTACACTTGTGCTTCTTGGCTGACCTCTGTTATTTCTGACTGTGACTCAATCCCAACAGCTACAGCAGAGAAATCCATGTACTGGTAGACACTCTGTTTTCAACATCCCAGGACAAATTTCACAACCTGAAGGGAACACCTACTTATCTGAGTGGCAACAGCACATCCCATTCCTTCACAGGTTTTAAAATAAATATATCAATACTAGGGGAAAACAATTCCAGTGGCACATTTGTGCTGCTTTCAAGTAAGTGACATCCTCTGGCTCTCCAGACCCTCTGAGAGCACAAGACCCTGTCTGAGGGAAGGGCACTGCAGTAGCAAAGGAGGGAAGGGAATATCCAGCACCACATCCCCTGCACAGATGAGCACCTGGAGGAGAGAGACACTGCTCTTTCTACAGGTAAAGCAGCTGGACACCATGGAGCTGGGCTGGCAGAGCTCTGCCAAGTGATTCTGATGGACCCTGGCTGGGGAGAGCAGGGCCAGGGACCATCAGTGGGGAAGCTGTGGGACTTACTGGCAGCCAGGACCAGCTCTTTGTGGAGCTTGTACGTCATAACGGGTTCAGACAGGTTCCTGCAACGACCAGAAAGAAAACTGAGCTCTGCAGGGCATTGTGACCCACTCGTGACACATCTTGGACCAGTGGGCAAACTGGCTCATCCCTCAGTGCCACCAAGTCCCAGAGGCATCTCCCCCTGCAGTCAACATCACTGAAACAGCTCTCCCTATAGGATTGGGAGATTCTGCAACACCCATATTTATCATTCCTCTTCCCAAAGCTTTTGTCACTTTGCCCTTGTCAAAAGCCAGATGTGAATTTCTGGCAGCTCATTCCACTCTTCATCTGGATCAGCCTCAGCCCCCTTTGCCTCCTTGGGGCAGGTGTGACCTGCAGTGGTACCTGAGATAGAACTTCAGTGAGCTGGTAATGGTCTTGATGTCCCAATCCCCACTTTGGAGATCCACATCCCCAGGGCATTTTGGATCTGGAGGAAGAATGAACAGGTTTTAGAATAAAGTTCATTCAGAGGTTGCTAATAAACAATCTGCTTGGGGTGGAGGTTTCCCTTTGAGATACATGAAGACACAGCAGTACACAAAGACAACTCCTGATTCCCATGGCTGGGAAAAGCAGAACAGCAGCAACAGTGATAGGATTTTGGAGAACCTGGGGAGCAGTGCGAATGAGGGACAAAGAGGGAAGCACAAGGTAAATTTAAGCAGTGCTGAAAAGTCATTGAGAGCATATTCTCCATAGTTTATTTTTTCCCAAGGCTGGCAGAAATAACACATTTCAACAGGTCCAAGACAAGCTTTCTGACATCCAAAGTAATCTGAATGCCAGCTCCAATCTCTCATTTGCAGCTACTCCCCTGAAGGCTGTTCTGGAAGCATTCCCTCTTGCTGCACAGAGAGGAGGGAGCTCAGAGGAGGCCCAGCAGCATGGAAGTACAATTTGCTCCTGCCTACCCTCACTGATAAACCACATCACGTCTGTGGCGCCACAAAGTGAAGGATATGGTTGTAGATGGGGGGAAGCTGGACTACAGAAATAAAAAGCAGGATTTATTTTTGAATATAAATAGGACTAGAGATTAAAAAAAATTTAATTTATCTCCTTAGAGTGGATTAAGATGAAATTCTGCTGCAGCAGTTATTTCTGTGGTGTTGGACTTTCCACTGTGCATTCATATGCAGTGGGGTGGCAAGTGGTTACCCAGACCCATGCAGATAAACAAAACAAAAAGCCACTGACTGGTGGGATTCAGAGGAGAAAACCACAAAGCTGTTCACAGGGAGGGTGAGACTCAAGCAGCAATAGAACCTGAGGCTCAGCAATGAGTCATAGGCCAGTGAAGCTGGGCAGATGCCTGCAGTCATGGCTCTGTGAGAACTGGGCACAGCCAGACACCAGTACAAACCAGGGTTTTAATAAACAACATCCAGAGTAGAAGCAATAGGAAACAACAGCCAAAGCCTTTGAATGCTGTGTTGATATCAGATGTCTGAGCCCAAGGCACGCAGGCAGTGAGGTGAATGCAATCCCTGCCCTGTGCTCCAGCCCTGGGAGGGGCTGGGGAGGATGGCTCAGCCTTGGGCAGGTGGGGATCGACCCCAGAGGACCTGAGAGGCTCACAGGTGACCCTGAGGTGAGGGGATGATGGCCTCAGCAAGGGCCCAGCCCAGAAGGGCCTGTCTCTGCACAAAGCAGTGGTGCTGAGCCCCACATCCTGCCAAGACTATAAAGACTGTCCCCAGCTGCCAAGCCTGTATGACAGACAGCTCCAGCCACAGGAAGGCTCGCAGCAGGAACACATCCATTGACTTCTTAACATGTGCACTGACTTCTTAATGTACACGCTGCACACAGTGAGGTGTCCCCACTCTTCCACAGAAAAACCCTACACTAGGGTGGTCCCTGCAAAGACTCCCTTCCCAGTCCAGCTCATCATGTTATCCCAGGAAAGAAGGGAAAGATGAGCCTCAGAGGGGTCACAGGGACCAAAACCCATGCTGGACATTTCTCACTGTGGAACCCAATCCTCTCTGTCCCTCACAAACAATTCAAGAACAGGACAGTGTAATAGCACAGAATAATTAATTCTTACCAAAAAAGGCATTCAGCAACTTCTGCACCTGGATATTACTGCCAACAGTCCGGTACACACCCTCCGTAGTGATTCCTAAGAGGACAAGGCCAAGAGCGTTAGCCGAGGTTTCCCACTGCTGGTCCAAAAGCCCCATCTAGTGGAAATGTTTTCCTGCTGCTGGGCTCTGTCTCACACCCCGGGCTCTGTCCCGTATTCCAAGCCCTGTCCCACTCCCCGGGCTCTGCAGGAAGGGGCTCTGCTCACCCTCAGCAGCCATGGCCACCGGCACCACTGTGGTCACCATGTTATGGTCAGGTGAGCACAGCCAGGGCGTGGGACACCCCAGCCCACCCCCCCCCATTTCTGGGAGGTGCTGCTTTATCATAGATTTGCTCAAACCCTCACAGAAAACAAACATGTTGACGTACAATCTGAAAACACTGGCCAGTGCTGGGATAGGCAGAGCCACTGTCTCTCCTGGCTGTGCAAACAGGGTCCTTGTGCCCCCACTGCTCCCCACTCCAGTGGGCCCTGGCTGCCACAGCCCCAGAAATCTGGAGGTGAATTCAGGACCCCATCCCACACTGGTGATGTTCACTGGATGGTCACTGTGCAAGCTGGACAATATGTGAGAGCCCAGAGGATGAGCTGCCAGCCTTCTACCTGCTTCTGCTGCTTCACAGACTGAGGCTGAAGGAGCCTGTAGCCTCCCCTTGGCCCTGCTGCTGGAGCTGTTCTCCTGCTGCCCAACAGTGGGTATGCTCAGGGCCAAAACTGAGAAAACCACGAGTGAAAACAGCATAAAGGTGGAAGTTCAACCTCAACCGACCTGGTATAACATTCCAGACCTGGTGGGATTTCTGCTCCCAAAGAACATGAATTTAACTGAAGAACACACATTGCTCAGCCAGAAGTCCTGTGTCAGTGACTGACACTGCCCTGCAGGAACTACAGGGGAACTCAGGGCCATGGGGAGCACGGCCAGGCCGGGTCAGCTCCTCACCTTTGGTCTCCACTGCATTGATGCACTTCCGAACAAACTTGAAGCCGACCTCGTTCAGCTCCACTGTTTGGGACAAGGAAGCTGTGTTAGCTGCCTGAGCACTCCTGAGACCCCTGGGACACCCCCAGCCCCTGCCCCTCCCAGCCCCTGGACCTGCAGTGCCCCAGCACATGGAGTGTTCACACCTGCACCCGCATCCCCTACAGCCTCAGGAAAAAGCAGCACTCTGGACATCCTGACAAGGAGTTATTAGTTCCATATGTTCTCTTATTTTTCCTCAAATTTGAGTTGCAGCACTGCTCCCTATCAGCTCTCGGTGTTTAATAACAATAGTGTAAATCATTTGGATTGTGTCTGATAAAGACTTAATTACTTCCAGAGTAAAATCTGTAGTTAAAGATCTTCCCCATCATGGGACTGTGTAATTTCTGCTTAGCTACATCACTAGGATTAAAAAGCAAAACCAATCCAGCTTGATGTGCTGAGGAAAGCTGAGCACAGGGCTTGTTCCACTGAGCTGGGGAATCCTATGGGATCTCTGCATTTTCAGCAGGTTGTTTATATGGATTCTGTCTGCTCTGAGCAACAGCAGCATCAAGCTCAGATGTCTTAGCCCTACCCCAGGAATAAGCACAGACCCACTTGGTGCTTGATACTGAGGGCTATGATACCACTGGAATTCTTACCAGCTCTAATCTATTACAAATAGAGAATGTTTATTCAGTGAAACCCTAATTCACATTCCTCCCAGGGTGTGAAGTGAACATGGCCACACAGCAGGTCTGTACTCATGCTTCTGGGAATGCTCCCTCCGTGCTCGTTAGAGCCAGCTATTTACAGTGCTGATGAAGTGAGCTCTGAGACAGAACACAGGTTTCACCCAGCTAGCAGAGCCCCACAGGGATTCCAGGGCTCTGCAGTGTGTCTCAGTGTTCCAGGGCCCTGCAGGGTACACCCCACTGGGTGGAGATCCAGGGACTCAATGCCACCTCTATTGCTCTATGATAACCTTGTTAAAGGACAAATCCTCAGAAACTCTTGCTGGGGTTTGGAAGTGCAAACTGAGCCTCACATCCCACTATTCCTGGCTAAATAAAAACTGTTCACTAAAGTTGTGTGCAGCTTGTTCTTATCTGGGCTCAGTGCCAGACACTGTGGTACAAGAACAGAAGTGACACTGCTATCATGGAGCGGGGACACTGCTACTCAGCAGGAATTGAGGATGAGTGTATCTGCAAGGAAAATCCTGCCTGGCCTCCAGGTTGTGAGAGCCCAAAGAACAGCAATAGAAGTGACTCACTTTCTTCCTGCTTCGTGATGGGACTGTGATAAATCTGAAAAGGGGGAGGGAATGGGGGAGGGAGAAACAAAAACATCATCAGTATGATTTGGTATTTATTTCTGAAAGAAAATGCAGCCTCCCCTAAATCACTCGTAGATCACCCATAGACTACCCAGAGGCAATCACAGCCAAAAAGACAATGTCCCATAGAAATGTCATTTTATAACTAGGCAAGAACCCATTATCTGCATAGTTTCTGCTGCCTCTGGGCATTTCAGGGGGACACCTACTGCTAGAAAAATTCTCTGTTCTATAGGCAAACCACAGGGCTCTGAGCTTTGCTCAGACTGAAGGAAGGTCACACCAGTAGGCACAGAAAGGGGGGAGAACACAGGTGCAGGGGGGAGAGTGACACCTTTGAAAAGGTGGTTAAGAGCAGGGACAGACAAAACATCATCTCTGGCACGTAGTGAGGAGCAGGAATAGAAGCGAACCAGCCTTGGAAGGGCCGGTCCTCAGGCGGGCTGGCACAGCAAGGGAACATCCCGAGATTTAAGGGGGAAACCCAAAATCCCCAGCGGGAGCTGAGGGAACGGCATGGAGCCCACGGCGATCGTGCAGCGCTGATCCCGAGCAGCTCTCGCCAGCAGAGGACACTGCTCGGCAGCGCATTCCAGCTGGGAACAGCTCCAGGAACACTCACCGGCTCCTTCCCGTCCATGGCCTCCATCCACAGCCTTCGGTTGGCTTCTGACAGCGCCTGCAGCGTGATGGTCCCGGACCTGCGTGGAATTACCCCAGGGACAGGCAGGGAAAGGAAGAAAAGTTGTTTTTAACTTTTTAAAGGGATTTGCTGCAGGCCCATGGGACTTGGGGCCACCAGACATGAAGCCTCTCACCTTTCATTGGTTTCAATGTCAAAACAAAACCTTTTGTCTATGGAGTCAGTCTTTCTCCTTACACAGGACTTCAGGGTCAGGTCCAACGTGCCCTAGGAAAGAACATGAAAGCCAAGATGAGAGGACAGAAACATGGGAGATTTTAGATTGCTCAGGCCCCTCAGCTGCAGCCCAGCCCAGCACTGCCCACAATGCCTGTCCTGAGGTTCTGATGGCATTGGTACCAGGAGCACAGGTGGTCCTCCCACATCATCACAGGCAGAGATAAGAGGCTCTGAGCTCCAGGTTTGCTCTCAGCCAAGGAATGTTCTGGACTTCACAGCACTACCCCACACAGCAGCATTCTGCCTCTGCAGTGCTGGAACACTGCTCCAACAAACCCAGCGAGGCACTCCCTGGTCTCTGAGGCCAGGACCACGCTCACTTGTGCTCTGACACAGCTAAGTCCTAATTTTTACCAGGGCTGGTCATCAGTACCAATTACTCACAACACCAATGATCCAAATGGCTTTACAGAAACACTATGTGGCAAAGGGACATACGTTTCCTCACCCCAGACAGAGCAGATGAGTTCTGGAGAGGCTCAGCTCTGGCCCTGGGTATTCATGTTCCTGTGCTCTGCAAGCAGAGCCAATTCATAATTTGATTGTGGGTTTTGTGGCCAGCTGTGACCTGATGGTGCAGGCTACCAGACTGCCAGAGTTTGGGAAAGGCACTAAGTTTTCCAAGCCCTCACCTGCAGTAATGGGCCTTACCAGACATGCTTGCAGCATAAATGACAACAAATCTCTCCATACAATAGTTTGGACTCTTCTTTGCCCAGCTCTCTGCCAAGGGGTTGCAAAACATCTATTTTATTTTCCTGCTGCAGTGTGCAGAGCCCTGCCAAAAGCAGACCATGAGCTCACACACTGGAGCACACACGCCTGGCTGGGAAGGCTCCGGGGACCGCTCCATGGCAGAGGAGGGCGGGGGACTCAGCTGGAGGCACTGGCTGTGCTCCATCCTCCCACCCCTCCCCCTGTCACGAGGAGGGACTGAGGGAACTCCCAGACTCTGGTAAACCAAAGCACTTTGTGAAAGAGGTAGTTATCCAAATTGCTGCCTTAGTGCAGTTTGGAGCTGCACTGTTGCCCTCTCCTCACTCTGTCTCAGTCCCACAGAGCCAGTGCTGAGAGCAGAAATCAAACCACAAACCAGTGCTGTGAGCCTATGATGAGGCAAGGAAATGCTGCACTGGAAGCAATAACTCCTATAGTAACTTGAGTCATTCAGGCACTTCAGTGGCTGCCACAGTTCTTGTTATTCCCAGCCCTGTGCATGGGGAAGGACCAACATCAGCTGGTCTAGAGAGGCACAAGTTTCACCCCAGACTGAACTCATGGGTCAGCACTGTCCAGTATCGCTCACGTCACACCACCCTCGTCTGCTGCCGAACCCTGCAGGGCCTGGGCTCCCAGGGACACAGTGGAGTGACACTTCTGCTCACGGGGGTGCCTCTTCCAGGTGACACCAAACTGCCCTGTGCAGGTAGGCAGTGAGGGGACAGAGCCCACCCCTCTGCTCCGTGGCACTTGCAGGTTAACTGGCCTGGGAAGGGAGGCCATCCATGGGTGGGAGGTGGGTCTGGTGGTTGGGCCAATGTTTGCAGACATGCAACTCACCTGTTTAGCTCCAGGCTTCTGGTCTATGGGTGTCATCCGTAAGGTTTTTGCCTCTTTCTCGTACTGGCAGTAATATTTCACCCAGGAGATGCCCAGCGCCCCTGCAGAACACGAGAGGCCAGAATCAGGACAGAGCTGTAGCTGGGTGCAGCCAGCAAGGTATCATCAGTGCTGTCCACATGTCCTCCCTGCTCTGGGGATGGATGCTGACAGCCCTGGGGGACATCTCCCTTGCAGGTGTCTCCATGGGCAAGAGCCAGGTAAGGAAGAGAAGGAGAGAAAGGGGAGGAGATGAAGAAAGAAACAGGAGGAGAGCAGAAGGAGTAGGAGGGGAGGAGGAGAGAGGGAGAGGAGAGGAACACAGGGCAGCAGCTGCCTCCAGCACTCTCCCAACTCACTGCTGGTGAAAGGGCATTTGTGGGACTCTGGCCACAAGCCAGGCTGGTTTGGCCAAGCCCAGCCAAGACCTACACTGTCAGGATCCTACATGTTCTGAATGCCTGTTTCACAAACCCATGACTTTTTGCTGATGGTGGAAACTCAATACACAACAGGAGCTTTAAAATACTCTGAAGTTCCTGTTTCTGGATTTATTGTGACTCTTCTCTGTTTTCTTACCTGAACTCCTTTATAGGAAATAATTGAACTGATATGTTTTCTATAATTTGTTTTTAAGTTGCAGTTGTCAGGAGGAACAATTTTTCATACTTGATTTATAGGGAAGAATAAATAGAGCAGCCACTGGCTGCAAACAGCCAGCAAACAGCCACTGGCCTGCAGGAACATGCCACATTTGAGGTCTAAAATTACTGACTGTGCTTTCTTTTTAAAGCAGGATAAACAGACATACAAATATATGTATAAATAGATTTCTATATAGGATTAAGAATGAATGCTTACAAAGCTGTCTGTAGCCTCAGAGGTCACAGTTTTGCACAGACTTATGTCCCCTGAGCATTCCTGCTGCATGGCCATGGAGAGCTGCAGCCAGGGTTTGGAAAAGGCTGTATTTGGTCTGATTTGACTCTCCTCAGAATTACAAGTTTCACTCTCAGCAGTTTAACTCAGCACTGGTTCCACCTTGGCTGTGCTCAGCTGCCTGCAGAGGCTGCCAGAGGGAGGCTGGGCAGGACACCAGATTCATCCTGGTAAAACACAGCCAAGGCAGAGTCTGCCAGAGCTCCAGGCTCTGGAGTCATTAATCCCATCTCGTCGGAGTGCAGGGCAATCAGCCCTGTGCTGTCACAGACATGTCACTTGGAGAAAGCTCTGTGCCACTGCTGGCAAAGCTGCCAGCTGAGGCTGCTCGTGCTTCCCCAGGCACGCAGGCAGTGACACCCTGGGCACCTCAGGCACTGGCAGAAGGTGACATCCTGGACATGCTGTGCCCTGGCAGCAGTGACATCTGTTGCAGCACGGCTGGCCTGGGCATGGAGCTGAGTACAGCCTATGGCTGGGTTATGTCAGGGCAGCCCAGGCCTGCACGTTCCCTATTCCTGCACATTCCCTATTCCCACCCATCCAGGTGCATCCCAAAGCCATTACATTTCTCCTGAGTGTACAGGTAGCCCTCGATGGTTGGCTGCCCAGGCAGCTTGCAGGTTAGGGGTGCTTCCTTCATCCTCTTCTTCAGATCTTCCAGCTCCTCCCGTGTGCTGGAAAAGTGATTCCTTGTCTGGTAACAGAAAACAAACAGAAGCACATTTGAACATGAGCAAAGAGTGAGCTGCAGATATTTATTCCTAGAGAAATCTGAGGTGCTGTAGCAGAAGTGAATCGGTTCCCAAGGTACAAAACATGGAAACCACTCCACAAATCCACATGAAAACTGGCTGTAAGTACCACTGGGCTCTAAGGAATCATTAAAGAGACAAATCATGTGCAGAGACGGTGCTGGAGTGCCACAGCTGGGAGGACACTTGTTCCCTTAATTAAGGAACTTCAGCACATTTCAAGGCTGGGTGGAGCAGAGGCAGCACCTGAGCTCCCCTTCACACCATTGCTTGGGAAACAGGTGCATTCTCCTCCCAAAGGTGTTGATTCCCAAAAGATTATGCTTGGAATGAAAGAGTCACACCAACAGGGGGTACAAAATCCGGGCATTTTGATGGAATACTACTTGGAGCAATTAATGAGCCAGCAGCAAAACCAGCTTGACTCAGATCTATGGCTGTTGTTCCACAGGAATGAAGGCCAGTCAGGAAAGACTGAGGATAAAGGAAACACGACTCAGATACTCTACCCCATGAGCACACTCAGCCAGCAGAGGAGCCTACCAAAGCATGTAGCAAGCCTGTAGGAAGCCAGTACCATTAAGATCAAGGTTAGAGGCCTTCTTAGGGTACAATTTCAATCTCGTGAAACTGGAAGAAAATCTCAGGCTTGTTTAT
The DNA here is from genome assembly GCA_013398075.1 of Notiomystis cincta. NCBI lineage: Eukaryota > Metazoa > Chordata > Aves > Passeriformes > Notiomystidae > Notiomystis > Notiomystis cincta. The sequence continues at coordinate 47,908 of VZRX01004419.1, read as the reverse complement.
GCACCAGGTTACATGATTCAACTGCAATAGCCCTTTCCAGGGAAAAAAAAATTCATAGACCTGTGAACTGTCCCATGCAGGAGAGGGGAAAACCCACGTGACTGAGAAGGAAATAACTGTATCTGCAGCTCCCACAATGCAAACATGGCCAGCCTTCTTGGGTGGAAAGACCTTGCCATGAGGAGAGGGTAAATCCAAATGAGAACAGAAGTCACATAGAAAAGTCCTTCAGCTGGGCAGGGACTCACATTCTGCAGGCTGAGCTGGAGCTGCTGCTTGTATGGGAGGAAATCCTGTGTCAGCTCCACTGTCAGGTTGTTGTAAGTGAAGAGGCTGTGGAGAAATGCCAGCACCTGCAATGGAGGGAAGGGACCCACTGAACTTCTGTGTTTATAATCAAAGATGGACAGAGTGTGGGGGTTCAGAAATTACATATACAATTATTTTTTCCTTACAACTTTGGAATGCCAGCCTTGGTATGGCTTATCCACCCCAGTGTCCCTAAAGCCCAAGCTACCACCCCCACACATCTGTCTGAATAAAACACTCATAATGAAAGACCCTGCAGGGAGACCCCGAGCAGATCTGCAGAGTGCTCATCCACGAGATCCACAGGATCCCACGATCCCACACTCCACTGCAGCCAGCACTGGGGCAGAGTCACCACCCAGGGCAGGGTCCCTGCACTCAGCCACAGTCTGGGATCACTGCAGGCCAGGCTGGGGCAGGTGAGAAGAGTAGGTAACACCTCTGTCCCTCTGCAGACAGCCAGCACTCACCAAGCCCAAGGGGGCCAAGATAATCCATAACAAGAGCTGTAGCTATGTACAGTGCCCAACCTGCTCCTCAGGATCGACAGACAGCCAGAATAAACAGGGCTGGGGCTTCACAGTGCTCCAGCAAGCACCACTAAGGCTGTCAAGCTGCAGCAAGCCAAGGCTGCAAGGTTAGCTCCTGCCCCACAGGACTTAGTCCAGTGTGGCAACTCATCCCTTCCTGCCACTGCCAGCACATCTGAGCTTCAGCCAATGAGATTGAGAGGAAAGGAAGCTCCTACCGGCTCCACAATACTGAATTTCTTGCTTTCTTGTACTTCCTGGATCTGGTACACATACTCCAGGGAGGACTCAAAGAAATTGTGTCTCTCTTTGTCCACCTGAAGGTCAGCCTAGAAGAAAGAGAGAAAGGTGGAAAAAGAAAATACGTCACATGTAGTTTGAAAATATTTGACTTGCTTTTGTGCCAGCCCACAGATAGTTCTGTCCTCACTAAAAACAGCCTGCCAGGTGTCCAGCCCAGCTGTGAACTGGAACATTGGATCTTCTTCTAAGTCTCCCCATTTCTGGCTCCCTTTCATTCAAGGATCCAAAACCTCTTCTCACTCTGCAAGGACAAGGCTTTCCCAAAGCTCATTTGTTATTTTAGCACAAGCCTCTTCTCCACACACAACCCTGTGAAGACAAGGCCACTGTCACCACCCTGTTGCCTGACTCCACCTGTGTCCCTGAGCCAGAAATTCTGGAGCTGCAGCAGTGGCAGGAGCACAGTGCTCCCAGAGCTCACACAGTCTGCCTTGCAGAGATGCTCGCAGGTTGATCTGACAACTGGTCTGACAGATCCAACCAGATCCAGCTGCTCTGCTGTGGGCTGGAACAGCTGGGTTTCCTTCCTTGCTGCAACATGCCTGCAGCAGCACCAGCTGGAAGGAAGCCCCCTCCTCTGCCTGGCCCCACAGCCATCCAAAAGCCCCAGCAGAAAGGCAGCATGCCAGGCCAGCATCTGGTTACTTTTCAGCCAGAGCACTTCCCCAGGTGAAAGAGTGGCCAATCCCCAGCTGTGCCAATGCCACTGATCACTGCCCCCACAATCACTACAAGCAATGACAATGCCTAAAGCCACTACCAGCATCCAACAGACACAGGAGAGCTATGAGCTTGATTTCCCTGGTCTCACACAGAGAATCCAGGGTTTGGGTAGATTTAACTGATTATCAGTTTCAACAGCTTATTGGAAGGAATGATTCCCCTCCCTTTTTTAAGACCTAGAGCAGCTGGTGCTGTTGCTTCTGGACCCAACTCTGAGAAAAATTCCATACACACCTCCTGTAACTGAGATTCCTTCTTTTTGGAAGACAAATGCAAGTGGCGATCCAGCATAGAGTAAAACTTCTCACCATCCTTCTCAAACTTTTTCTTTCTTTCCTGTAGATGCAAGAAGATGAAGCAGAACCAGTTATTGGCATTTTCCAAATAAGAACATGCATCAACACCAAGATTCTTTGTGCAATTCTGTATTCCCATGGGCAAATTTTGGTCAGCCCAGCCAGAGAACAGGAGGCCACTTCTCATCTGCTTTCACAGCCTTGCCTACCTTGGATGCAGATACACCTCAAGACCCAGTCTAGCAATACTCCGTGGCACAAGAAGTATTTTTTCATGCCAACATCATGGCAAAAGCCCCACCAAGCTGTTCCCTCTCAATCTCTTCAATATCCAGTAAACTGAAGATGTACTCATACATTTAAACCCTGTTCACCATCTGCTGACATGCTGTTCACACAGCCCAGAAACAACTGGGCAAAACTCTGACAAATCTCTGCAATGTCAGAGACACAGCAATGCCAGAGACACATCAAAGTCAAGAAAAGTTTCATTAGAGTTTGGCAGCTTCCTGTTCTAAAGAGTTTATCATTTGTTTCTGAAGAGTACCAGAAGGAAAGCAGAAGGTTGACAGGTGGGCAGGAAATCCTCATCTGCCCATCAGGAGTGCTGCAAAGACAGCACAAATGAATGAGAGCAGCAGAGACACTCAAGAAAGAACCCCCAAGAGCAGGCAGGGAGCAGCAGAACTGAGCACCAGGCTGTTGGCTCCTGCCTTGCACTGACTGTGGCACTGGCAATCACAAAATAACCAGAGTAGGGGCCAAGTTGACAAATACTCACTTCAGATGGTATCTGACATATCAGGGATTCCTGGGAGGCAACTAAATTACTAAAATCAGGAAATTCCAGCCTGGCAGCAGCCTCAGTGCCAGGTCTAAGCAGGTGAGAGCTGGTGTACACATAGTACAGGTATGTATGGGATGCCCAGATCCTCTGCCTGGCTTTTGAAAGCTCAAGAAAGTGGAAAGCAGTTAGGAAGTTACAGCTTCCTGGGGAATTACTGGTATCTTTCAACACCTATCTCCTGAAAGTCCTGAAACCCCCACTCTTGCCCCCACTCAGAAATTCATGGATAAGCAAGAACACAGCAGTGCCACCACAAACCAGAGCAGATGGACTTTGCCAGACTGCTGGGTATTAGGAATTTTTCTCATGAATTTAGTAGTGACCACAGCTTCCCCTGCCTCAAGTTTTGCTTCCCCGTTCTACCTGCACGGACTATTCCATCTGTCTGTCAGGATGTCCTGCAGCAGGATGCCTGGGGGCTCCCAAAACCCCTGGGCTCAGCACAGGTGGCTTCCAATGACAGTAACAAACTTTCCTGCCAGTTGCCTTCTGGGGAAAAGGATTCTCTCCTCACAAGAGTCCTGACATGGCTGTGGTGAAAGCACAGTTACCGTGGGGAAATGGCACCAACCTGACTACCCCTGCTTATGAGTAACTGTCTGCAGCAGGGCAGGCTTAGCCCAGCAAATCTTTTCACCTCAGCAATTATACATCCTGACCTGCAGATCCTGGAATTACAGGACACTTGAAGGGAAGTGCATCCTCTGGAATCAGCCCCTGCAGTATCATGTACTGTGACTCCGTGTTAGCAACCTCGCACATCAGAACAGAGAGATCTACATCAAATCCAGAGGAGCAGAGAGTCCTCCAAGGGTGAATCCTAATTTAAGCAGCCCAGCAACTGTGGGGATGAGGCCAGGAAGGACTATCAAAACAAACCACCACCCTCGTGACTAACGCCCTGATCAGCAAACCCAAACCCTGTGCAGCGAAAGCGTTTGCAGAGCAGCAGTTCCTGAGTCTGGAAGGTCACTCCTGGGCTGTCTGTGCCACTAATGCCCTGTCTAATGCATCCAGGAACTCTCCTTGCTTCGATTTCCTTAATGAGAAGCCTCCAAACCCCAAGCCACAGAAGTGCAGGGAAGCAGAGCTGCGGGGCTGCAGGCACAGTGCTCCTGCCGTCACCTCCTCACATCTCAGAGACGGCTGTGCCAGCAGCAAGTCCTGAGGTGGAAAAGCAGGTGCTGCCATGGAAAGCTAGCTCCAAACCCAAGCAAGAGCTCCACTGTCTCCACCAAGGTGGCATGCAGGGATGGTGCCATCCCTGTTCCTCAGCAGAGCTGTGGGTGAGCAGCTGAAGGTGCAGCAGGAAAGGGGCTGAAGCCCACTCCAGGAGTCCTCTCCTCCCTCTTGCCACCAGCAAGCAGCACATCTAGGATGACTCAGCTGTCCCCACCCTGTGGAGAGGCCACCAGGGAAGACAGCCACACTCCACACTGGGACCAAGCTCTCCCTCTTTCCAGCTGGGAGGCTGCTCACCTGCACCAGGAACTGTGGGAAAGCACAGGGCAAGGGAACAGCAGCTCACCAGAGCCTGGTGCTACCGTGGCCAGACACAGCAGAGCCCATGGGCAGGGAGCAGGACGGGATGGGCAGGGGGATGTGCCTCTGGATGCAGCAGCCTGGGAGCAGTGGCTCCTGGCTTGTCCCCAGGAAGGGTGACAGTGCTGTGGGAGGCTGTTTTGCCTGTGCAGATGGCCACAAGAACCCATGGAGGAGGCCACGAGCTGTGTGTGGCCGTGGCGCCCACACTGATGGCCACAGGAGGCCACAGCCTGCAGCTACAGGGGGACCACAAACCACCAGGCAGCAGCTTTGCCACCAGCTTGTGGGCAGCTCCCTGTGGGAAGACATGGTGGGTCCTGGGGCAGAGGGGTCACCTCTGCTCAGGGAAAGGCTGGTGAGGAGAAAGGAAGAGCCTGGGAGAGCAATGGAGCTCCTTCTGCAGCAGGAGCTGGGAGGCCAGACCATAACCCCTTCGGGGAGTGCCTGCCAGCACCCACAGCAGGCAGGGGCACACGGCTGCACTGGGGACATGGAGCACTGAGCTCCTTCTGGGGATTGAAGGGACTGGGAATGATGTCCAAGACAGACCCATGTGCAACAGGACCACAGTGCAGCACGGCATTTTGGGCCTCTAAGAGGGAGCCTGCCAGTCATTCCCACTCTGGCTAATTAGCATATAACCGAACAGTAGAAGGATGACCTACAAATCCTTCTGAGTTGGCTGCTGAACAGAGCAGGCCAAGACAAAAACAACAACACAAAAGATCACCCAGACTGAAGCAAGATCTGGAAACATGAGCACAAATTAGTTCCTCATGAATATTCAGCAAAGGGCAGCACCACGTCCCCACTAAGGTTTGCCAAGTCCAAGAGCCACCCATCTTCTGTTTATTGCTCACTGGGAGCAACCGAGCAGATCCCACCGAGTGCAGGCAGCAGGAGGGTGTTCTGCAAAAGCCCCATGCTGGGAGCTTTGACAGACATTGCTGTACCCAGGATGAGCAGCAGCTCACTGGCTGCCTGCTGTGGCAGGGGATCCAGCAGCAGCTCTGCCTGCTCTGTGTGTGTCAGGTCCTGCCCACGCCCCAACTGCCACCAGCACTGCGGGGACACCGGAGTCCCTCAGCGACTTCAGGTCCAGCTCACCAAGGGGAACAGGGCAAATGGACTTGCCAAAAGTCCCCCTTAACCATTAGATGCTAATTAGGATCCTCAGAAATTCCCATCTTAGGAGAAGCGAAGCCCAGCTCATGGGTCATTTCTCCTCTTCATATGGAATGAAACACACTTTTCCTGCTGTGAGCCCCCACCTCCATGCACATATGAGGGTTTGGGTGCAACAGCAGTGGGTGGAGGATCATCATAGATCATTTTTGTGAGGCATCAGCAGTTAATTGAAAAACAGATTTCTAAAAAGTCAAGGGGTGTAGAAAGAGCAGTTCTATCAAAGCATACTCAGTTCATCCTGATGTTTTTCCCTCACTCACTGGTTTCTCTCAAATGTTGCTTAGGCCCTGCTCCCACAGAGATGAAAGTAAGTAGAAGTTATTATCCTCCCTTTCTTTTAAAATTATAATTAATGAAATTAATAACAGAATTAACTAAGTCATTTTAGGAATGTTATCTCCTATGGAAGAAATTTTGACAAACACTGCAGCTATTCAGCATTCCTCTTGCCCTTACAGTACATTCAAACAAGCCTTTGCCTGTGACTTTTTTGGTTTGCTTTGTGGTTTTTTTTTAAAAACTGTCTCCTTCCAAGTGAAACTGGAATTAAACTTCTCCTATTCAAATCCTCCTCGACTCAGTAAGTGTGGCCAGTCTCTTCCCCAAGTGCCCCAGCCCCACAGTGTGGAGCTGAGCCCCAGGGCTATGGAGAGGGAGGGTTATGGCCTCCATATGCACCAGCTCCTTTCTGCACTCACCCCCTGCCATAAGTGCCAGAGCTGGGAAATGGGTTAGCTCAGGGGGTCCCAGATCCCCCCTTTTATCTGTAGTGTGGCACATCACAGCCTAGCAATGCTAGCAAGTCAGGGGAAGAACAGTGACCCCATGGGGCTGTGGCAGGAGGGAGTGGCTGGAGGGGGCCCCAGTGGCAGCCTGGGGCTGCCCCATGTGGGAGCACAGCCTCCGTAGGAGACGCCATTCGTCCCGGGAAAACGGGTGAATGCAGACTCAGATGTGTTGGTCAGACTGGCTGTGCTCCAGCCAGAGGCATCACAAAGCCCCAATTCAAGGGCTCTTCCTATTTGGCTCCAGCAGCTCGCAAAGGGAACAGAAAACATCTCACAGAAGGCGACGCTGCCAAAATACGGAAACGAAGCAGAGGGCACAAATTCCCTGTGTCATGTCTCCAGCCTGTTCCACAGCCCAGCCTCAGCCTCTGCCCCTGCTGCAGACCAGGAAGGGTCCACGGGGCAATGCCAGGCCCTGCAGTGATGAGAGGAGCCCCACTGTGAGGAGCCTCATGTGTACTTCACACCTTCTGCTGCCGGATGGGGATGACCCAGGGATGCTTTGCAGGCTGGCAGGTGAAGAAAGGCTCTGTGCCCAAGGTGACACTTGAGGGTGCAGCCCAGCAATGGTGTGGCACAGGCTTCTGTCAGGGAAGCATCAGAGCTGAGGACAAGGGGTGGCAGTGGCTGGGCTCGCTCCCAAACTCACACCCTCTCAAAGTTTTGGGGTGGCACTGGGGACAGTGGTACCTCCCTGTGCATCCTGTCAGCGTGGGCACACCTGGATCCCGGCACAGTGCAAGGTGCTGCCCCGTGAGCTCCCGAGTGGGGCACTTGTGCTGAGGCACAGCACAGCCCTCTTCCCACCACGGTGCCCTGACACCTCTGCAGTTCATGTTCCTCACAAGAAACAAACCCCCAAACCAAGCTACAATGGCTGAGCCACCTGCAACAACTCCCTGCCTTCCACCCTCTCTGCAGCTGCTCTGAGCAGTGTCCTGCCACTGTCACCACCTGATGCTTCCACCTGGAGTGAGGAAGGGACACAGGGAGGGAGGAAGGGCTGCAGGCTGCCAGGTGAATCCGTGTCAGTGCTGGGGCTATAGCACCAGCCCTGCTGAGACCCGTGCCTGCCTGCTGGGCACTGCCACTGCAGAGCAGGACACAGGCACGTGGCTGGTGGGTGAGGCAGCTCGGCTCGCGGGGCACAGCGCACGCTGGGCTCTGGGCAAAGTGGCCCTTACACACCTGGAGGGCTCTCAGGGAGGAAAACAGCCCGAGGGACACGAGAGCACGGGCTGTGAGCAGCACCTCTGCCATGCTCGTGGCTGTAGCTCTTCAGAGGGTTCCACACACCAGCCCTCAGAGCATGGCAAAGGGCAGGAGGGCCATCGAGTATGTCTTCTCAAACCCTGTATTTATTAAACGTCAAAGCCTCCAGATGGCTGGGCTGAATCCAAGCCCCAAGTGTTCTCCAAAACATCTCCATTTCAGAGCTGGGTCAGAGCCAGCCCCATTTTAAGCTGCCGCTGAGTAACGTGGAACCTGGACTTCTTGATAGCAGGCAAGGGAAAAATGATCTTTTGTGCTCCACATGTGCAGAATTTGCTTTTTATAGCTTGTTTCTTTAAAAGTTTTGTCCATCTGAAAGACTCATTAGACGCTTTATGTAAATATTTCATAACAAAAGCCCTATGACTATAATCAGGTTCTGCCTGCTGGCCTCTGCTGCTTTCCCTCCTTCCCTTTTTCCCTCCTTCCCTTCCTCCCTCCCCCTCTACTGCACACTGCTCTGCAGAAAGTATTTTATTCTCAATAGCACTGACTGAACAAAGGGGAGAGGAGAGAAAGCAGCAAGGAGGATCTCCTGGCTGAAACAAGCACTCCTTGCTCAGGACAGAGGCGGTGCTGGAATCAGGCCAGGAGAGAACCCAAAGAGTTCAGGAAAAGATTTTGGAGCCTCTTATGATTGAAAAATCAGACTAAAAGTCACAGCACGAACCCTCATGCCAGCAGCTGAAAGCCAGCATTGAACAGGGAGTTTCTTAGTGCCTGAAGTCAGAATGCAGTAGAGCAACTGTCTGCTTGTTAACAACAACAGGAGAAAAATCTGAATTCAAACACAGCAACAGAAAACAAATCTGTTTACATTGAAAACAAACAAACAAGCCTTACCTTGGTGAACCCTATCTGCTCCTTCCGGAAGTTTTCCAAAGGTTTGATCAGCAAATCACTCGCGTTCTGCACCTGCAGTGCAAAGAAAGAGCATTTTAATTGCAGGATGCAGATCAATTTTCTCCTAAACAGAGGCTGAACAGGGCTAGAAGCCAAGAGCTCTGAGCTTTTAATGTTTTGACTGGAAACTTTTTCTCTGTCTGTAGGTGAGTCACTTAACCCCTCTGAACCTGCTCTTCCCCATCAGTAAGACACAGCAAACCCCAACCATGGCCCAGGAGGCTTTAGGGGCATCCTGTGGATGATAGGGGGTGTCCCCCACCCCAATCTAACAGGGCTGCTCTCAAAGAAAGGATGGACTTCCCTCCTCTCTAGATTCAGCCAGAAGGTTATCTGTCACAGGAGCAGCTAGGGAAAAGGGAAAGCCTGCCTGTGTCTCTTCCACTACTGTCTCATGTCTGAGAGATGCCTTCCTGGATGTGCTCTGCACACCTTTACCATGAATCCACAGGAAAGCTCATCCCAGTTTGTATCCCTGGCTCCAGCTCCATCCTGGAACTGGGATCAACCTGCTGTCTCCTCCCATCCCCACTTCTGTGACAGGCTCTGTCCCAAGCTCCAGAGAAGGGAGAGGGGAAGAGAAGGGGACATGACACAGCCACAGTCCTTCAGGGAATTTAAAGCTGATGAACATGGTGAGTGTGAAATCTCCTGAGGGAATTGCTGTAAAACAGAACTGGTCCTACAGGTAGAGGGCAAACACCCCCAACTTTGAAAATTGGAAAGTGCACATAATCCCTGAAACAATACCTTCCACTGCTGCCCCCACTGCCAAAGGAGCCACTGTACCTGGGATGTAATTAATAATTAAGAAGTATCTCGGTGCTCTCCTGGTTTCCTGCTGTTCCTTGCCTGCCCATGGACCCTCCGGCCCAGCCTGGCAGGAGCTCCTGCTGCTGCACGAGGCAGGGAAATGCAGAGCCAAGCAGCACATTCCTGGCATGCTGTAAACTCTCCACCAAGCCTAACCTTCATGTTTTTCCTGGAATTAGGAGTGAAATGGGAAGCCAGCACTGGCTCTGGAGGAGCTCTGGAGAGGCTGAGAGCACATGGCAGCAGGAAGCTGATGGCAGTAAGTTGTCCTGCAGGAGCTGGCCATCACAGATGGGCTTAGGGACACCTGCCTTCCTACACCCAGCAAAAACTGAGAGAAAACACTTCTTACTATTTAACCCTTAGTTTCACCACAGAACTGCTGGTGAGCAGCCTGCACACACTGCAGCCCCTCCAGCTGCAGGCCCTGGGGCTCTGTGCCTACCTGCACTGCCTGGGAGAGCCACAGCCCTCCACACCTATTGCTGTGCCTGCTCCGTGCTCAGGGCCATGGGACCATGGACCAGATGGGTACAAAGCACATTCCTGGTGCTCCCAGCTTCCCTCTGATGAGAAGTCTCACACTGAGGCACATGGTGCTGTGGCTGTGATTTGGCATTTAGCTGTGTCAGGAATGATCAAGCCCAGTTCCCATGTCCTCACCATCATGGACCTCTCCAGCTCCACTTCGTGCAGCAGCTCCGCAAACTCCTTAAAGGACTCGGCTGTAAGAAAAGAAGAGGCTGGTCAGTGGAGTAGGGATGTGGCACCAGAGTGTGGGACACATGTCAGGACACACCAATGTGGCTGCAACCCCAGCATGGCCTCTGGCAAAAAACCCGAGAAGAGGTGGCTCCTTTTAGCAGAAACTGCGTGAGGCAGTGCCATGTGCAGGCTGGCCTTGAGGGGTACTTATTTATGCAAGAGATAAATGCCCTCCTACCCGGGGCAAGGAGGGAGAGAGGGCCCTGGGAAGGTAAGAGGATGTTAATTAGCTTTTAATAGGAATTGTGCTATAGGGATGGCAACAGAGGCAGCAGAGAAGGGGCAAATGGAGGGAAGGGCCGAACAGGGGGAAGGGGCAGCTGCCAGCTCCAGTGCCTGCAGCAGGACCAGCCCTGCCGCAGCAGGAACTGTGGGCAGGACAGAGCTGCCTGACCCCCCTGGACAGCTACCAGCACCACCAGCATGGGCCTGGCACCTCTTCCCTGGGAAAAGCTGCAGGTGCTTGCCAGGACCAGGACAAGTGTGTCAAATGAAAATGGCCTGGAATGGCAAAGATCACATTCAGCAACAGGAAGCACAAAGTCCATGTACAGAAGGAAAGGCAGCAGGTGTAGACACTGACACCACTCCCCAAAATGTTAGAAGTGAAAAAAAACATCTCATTGATCAGCAGTTGGAGTCCAACTACAATAAAAATAGTATGAAACCTTTCCTTTACCAAACTGAAACAAGAATAATTTAGCCTGGGATAAAAAAACCTAGGTGAGAGTAGCTAACCCCACACCAAGAGGGAACATGCAGCCCCTCTCCCTGCCCATTGAAGGAGCACTTGGCAAGGGGCTGAATTTGCCACAGGGGAAGAAACCTCTCAGCAGCAGAGCATTGACAGTGCCAAGCCAAACTCCCATCTCTCCGGGCTGCAAGGCAAGGCAGGGCAAACACCTACCCACGCAGGTAGCATGGCTGTGTGCTGGATGCCTGGGGGAACAAACTGATCAACCCAGTGTACCTGGGAACTACCTGGGAGTTAGCTGGGAAAGGTTCCCACAGGTCCAGCCTGCTCAGCACAGTATGGGACAGGTCTGGCGGGTCCCAGGCTCTGTCTTGCCCTGGTGGGAACAGCCCAGAGTGGCTCTGTCAGACCCCAGAGCTCTGCAGTTCAGACCCTCCCTCCCTGTGGCATGCTGGGCTGAGCAGGGTAGCACACAAGGGGGTACAGCAAGGCAGGCACAGGATTAGCTTGTCCCACAGGTCAGGGAGAGGGTGCTACTGTGCTCTCTGTGCAAGCTGAGGGCCCTCTCCCCTCATCCCCACTGGTACCTTGGGAGAAGTACCTGTCCTGCCAAAATCCAGCATGAGGATTCGTTCTGCAGCTGCCGAGACACACAAAAGGGAACAACTGCAGCCTCGTGACAGGGGCCCTCGGCTGGCAGTGGCACAACAGACCTTCCTCATGAGTCAGGAACTTCTGAGCTCTCCTCCTGTGAGGGCTCCAGCACCCAGCAATGGCCCGATGGCTCATGGTGCTCACGCTCAGGGTCACATGTGGCTGTCACTGTGGCTCCCCAGGATAATGGGAAACCTGGAGTGCACGGACACCAGGGGCCTGAGCCAGGAAAAGAATTATCACAGGGAGAAACAGAATCCAGCCCCAAACTTACAGGCAGTATGTCAGTGCCTAAAATGTTCCCTAGCTGTTTTTTCCCATTTGCTCTACAGGAAGAACCCAGGAACATGTTTCCTGGCTCCAGTCACAGAGCAGCCCACTGAATTTGACCCTGCACCACACACACAAGGCTCAGATCCTGCTGCCAGCCCAGCAGTGCCTGGGAGCAGTGGGGTGGATCTATGCTACTGGCCAGGGTCAGAATTTGCCAGCCTTTACAGGGCAGTGTGGAGCAGGATGGCCACCAGCAGCCACTGCCTGCCCAGCCACACCTGGGTACTGACACCTGGAAATGTCAGAGCGACTCTGCTGGGCAGCCAGAAGCACTCAGGAGGGTCCTCACAGCCAGAGAATTCCAGGTTCCTGTGCCTGAGTGGGAGGAACATGCCATCCCACTTCACTGCCCCCTTCATCTCTGCAGGAGCTACAGATTTGGGTCCGGTGAGGTTGACAGTGGAGGGGCAGCAGGAGGGAGCACAGGAGGGGCTGCAGCTGTGGGGTAGCACAGGTGCATCCATGACCTTTTACGTCCCCAGGGTAAAGTGCTGCTCACCACAGACAACATCAACCCAGTGTCCTGACTGCCACCTGCAGTGTCCCCGCTGCCACCCGCTCGGGTGCCCGGCTGCTCTGTGCCCACACAACGAGAGAGCAGCGTGACTTTAGCTCTATTTACAACCCAAACACGTTCTCTTGCAGCACATAAGAAGTGCCTGTAAGTGTTCTGCTTCATTCCCATATCCTGCACATCAAATGAGCTCTTCACTCCCACGCAGATCCCTGGCACCCATGCAAGAGATGGAAGCTGCTACGGAGAGTCAACGCCCCACTGCTGTGTCAGGAATAAGGAAGCCTCAAACCCTACAGGCACGGCAGAGCTTGGGTGGGAGGAGGAACACAGCCCAGGCTTCTTCACAGGGAAACTGGGGACCTCTTCTTGAAAAAGCAAAACAAATACTCCCCAGCAAAACTGAAGGGAAACACGCTCCTTTCACCACGGAGGGTTTTACATTTGCTGTGATCTCTTCTTGCTCTCTCTCTTCCCACAACCCCTTTGTTCAACCTCTGTAATTCCCAGTAGCCTTGCTTGGTTGTTGAAGCTTTGTTCCTTCCAGCCAAGAGGAGGGACACTCCTTTCCTTGCATGACTGTTTGCCTCAGACCCCTCAGCTCCCAGGAGGGACATTTACATGGCAGAGTTCTCCCCTCCCTGACCCATATGTGTTTGGAAGCTCAGCACCTCTGCTGCCATTAGATTTGGAGGCTGACTCATTTCCAGCGGGTTTCACCTAGAGACTTCCCATAAAGGAAACAAGCCTTGGAGGGGCAGGCTGCAATCTGCTTCACATGGCTTTAAATACCACAGCCCAAGGAACAGGCTCTACTTCCTTCCCCTTCCGACAGCAGCTGAGAGACCTGACACCAGCAATGTCACACTGCTGCCACTCTTCAACCACTGCCTGACAAAAGCTGGTTTTCTTTGCTCTTTTCTACTGTGTGCAGCCCTTTGGAGCAGCCTGGCAAAGACCCTGTGCCCTGTGTCCCACCCCATGAATGCTCTGTGCTCCTGCCTGGAGAATGCCCTTGTGAGCCTATGGGCAGCCCCAGCCCCTCAGCCCAGGCAGGTGGCCCAAGTGTTTGTCTGATGGGGCAGGGTCAGAACCGAGGGGGCTGAGGATCTCCTGTTGTGCCTCCTAGCAGCCTCCTGTCACCCCCACAGGGTCCACCCACCCCACTAAGCCAAGAGCAGATTCATGTGAAACACACAGGGTTTGGGGCATTCAGGCCCTTCAGTTCAGCCCCTCGGGCAGGGGATGCTGAGTGACTCCCAGAGCTGTGCCGGGGGAGGGCAGGGATGTAACCCGGCCCCAGGATCACTAATCCCCAAACAGATGTGCAGGGAGCAGCCCTGCAAGGCTGCCCAGGGCACAGACGACCATTGTTTTCCATTTGAGACACATCCAGCAACCCTTTTTCCCAGCAGTTTGCAGCCTGGTGCCTTTGCAGGGCAGTGTGGGGCAGTTTGCTCCTGTGAGGCCTTTCCGGCACAGTGAAGGCGGCTTTGGGAGCAGCCCCTGCTGGGCTCCACTGCAGCACTGGAAGAGTGGCTGGCTGGGAGGTCAGCACCACACTGCCTCCTCCCCAGCACCTGGCAGCATGGAGCAGGCCTGGAGCCATGGAAAACCTCTGCAAATTATCCGCTGAATTGGGAATGTGAAACTCGACCCGTGACTGTTCAACTTCATAAAATAAGCTGTGCAAGAGCTGCCTGGAACCTGGCTCCTGAGGCTGCTTCAAAACCATCAGGCAGGCTAATTCCTAGAGAGGGAGACTGTTACAGTTACTGAAGTGGGCTTCAAAGAGCAGAGAACTCACCGATATTGATCTCATCATCTGTTAATGTGTCACCGATGAAGTCGAACTGGAAGGACTGCAGAGTCTGGGAGAACTTCTGCACCGCTGAGGAGTACCCTGGAAAAGGGCAGAGCAATCAGCTGTGGTTTCTGCAATTGTTCTACAGAGGCTGCAAGTCTTAGCAATTTATCCTGAATGGAACAAGACCATACGAAGGTAATTAAGAAAATCCATAGGCATTGGGAATTTCAGCCCTGCAGAAAATGCTGCAGCATTAATAACCCTCAGAGGCTGCAGAGAGCATTGGATTTGGGTCATTTCTCTCCCTGAAAAAGCTGCCGCAGCACTAATAGATGCACCACACAGTACAACAACTGATCGATGGCCCTGTGTCCAGCCACACACAGGAAGGGACACTGACACACTTCCCTGCAGGAAGACATGCAGGAGATACTCCAGGGCTCTGTGTACACTGGCACAGCTCCTCGGAGCACAGGGGCTGTTGGACAGACTGGCCACTGTTCACAGGAATTGTTTCATAATATGGGAGAAAAATCTGTAGAGTCAGAAAATAAATGTGAGGAAAAAGGCAGGACTAAAAATAACTGTCCCTCTGTGGGGTCATGGACACAGACAGGCCCTGAGGGAAGGACAGTACCACAGAGCACAGAGCTAAGCCCAGCTGGACTTGCCTGGGCACCCACAGATGGCCCTGGGACCTGCTGCTCCCGCTGGTGAGGAACAGTCTGGCCTGGAAGCAAAGACACTGCCTGATGTTGGCTGCGTCTCAGACCAAATTATTTTTGGACCTTCCAGAGAGGTTTCTGGCCCAAAGGATGCTTTGTGTCTTTGCACCCTGTGTGGCTGCAGGATGTGGCTGGATGGTGTCTGCTGGTGCTGGCAGAGGAGGAGCCGTGGGATGGGGCAGTGACACCACAACAGAGCCTGACCCAGGGCCAGCAGGGACAAAACCAGTGACACTCACTGGGTTGACCAGATCAAAGCTACAACAAATTCAGGAGATACAAAGAGAAGGAGGCTGCCCTTGCCTGACCTCAGGGAATAGGATGTAGGCGACAAAAAGAAAAGCAAAGGAATAATTGCATACTCTGATTTACCTTGCTATTTTCCCTAATTTGGGACTCCAGCTATAGGCACAGTCCCAGGCTCTACTCCCTTGTGGTGGTGCACAGAGATGGCACTTCCAGAAATTCAGGAAATTGCAAGTGGAGAAGATATGATGGCACAGACATCAACGTGCAACCAGCTCTCACCACTGCTTTGCCAAACCAGCACTATGATTGTTGTATATAGGAACTTGGTGTACATGGATGGGCTTTTTTAATTAGAAAATAAAATTTACTAGTGTGGTGGCAATCATGAGATGTTCTGAAATGCTGCTGTGAAGGAGAGATAAAAATTGGACAACATTGAAATGGATGTTGGGGAAAAGAAATCAAGTGGCCTGTGTGGGATACTGGCAGATCCCCAGACTGCTCTGCTTCCCCTTTTCCCAGGTCAGGAGCTCCTGACCCTCCCCAAAGTCCCTGGGGAGGCAGGGGTGGGGAGACAGCTGGGTCCCCAGTGCAGGCTCAGAGTGCAGTCCCCGCTTCTCCCTCAAAAGCCTCGTTCAGCAGCTCCCTCTGATGGGTCAAACCTTTGCTCCTCAATGGGCAGATTCAGGCCTGAATGTCGCTATTTAGCCCCAGCTGCCAGGGGCTGGAGCACGTAAATGGGTGAACTCTCACACAGAACGATGGCATTGACTTGATGGAAACCCTCAGCAAATAATTCCCCCTCAGTCCCCCAGCGCTCGCTAAGGCCAGGCCGGAGGCTCATTCAGCCCTCGCTCAGGGGAATCTTTGTTCATCCCCCTGCAAAGCCCCATCACCATCCCTGACGCTGCTGCGGCCCCGTCCAGCCCCTCCCCTGCCACTGGTGGCAGGTGATGTTCAATCCCTCCCTCCCAACACCCCTACCAGCCCAGTGTGTGTGTCCCTGAGCCCCTCTGAAAGCAGTGGCACCCTCAGCCAGCATTCATCTGTCTGTCTGTCTGCCCTCTCCATGGATACTGGCTGGGGGCAGGTGATGAGGCACCGTGGCTCTGGTGTCCCCGTGAGCCAGGAGCAGGGCAGCACACGCAGGTCCCACCTGGCAGGGACAGAGGATCTCCATGTGCCATGTGTTCCTGTCAGCCCAAGGGAGAAGGAGGGAGAGGGGGAGAGGGAGTGTGAGCCCGCACAATGTGTGACTGGCGGGCTCTGGAGGAGCTCTTAATGGAAACCAGGCTCCTTCAGACCAGTGCAACTCGACTCCCACACGTAGGGAGCCTTGGCTGAACATCGGCTCCTGACAGAGCTCCTGTGAGCATGCACAGGACAGCATCGCTGCCACAGCTCTGGGTGTGACTGGGACACAGCACAGGGCTGAGTGACCACTGCAGGACAGCTCTGGGGTGTGACTGGGACATAGCACAGGACTGAGTGACCACTGGCACTGTGGGAACAGAGGATGCCCCTACACGGGGGCTGTGTCCCTGCAGGGCCCAGCACCAGGGCCTGAGGCAGAGAATTGGTGTCAGTGCTCAGAGACAATCGGCGAGATGTTGCCCTTCCCTCAGTGGCACCCAAATGGCAGTGTGGTGACACCGGGGATGGGGCAGGACAGGGGTGTTGGGAAGAAAGGGATAAGCCATGGCCACAGGAAGGAGGCTTGACCACAGGAAGGGGCCAGCAGGAAGAGATGTGTGGAAAAACGGGGCTCCATCCCACGCTGGGAGAGATAAGTTCGTATTCTCCCTTGTTTTAAGTCGGAAATGTTTTCCTTCCCAATACAAACACTCGGTTGCCAAAGGCTCCTGCTCTGCACCCCCAGAGCCTGGCAGGAGGGAGAGGTGGCTGCAGGGCCTGTCCTGCTCCCCCAGGACCCGAGGATCAAGGAATAATGCTATGCTCCAAGCTGGGATATCCCTGCAAACAGCAGGCCAAGGCTCAGCACTGCCCCAAGGACCCTGCCTGCTCAGCCTGTTGCCAAGGAAACACACCAACATGAATTTGATCAAGAGTCCTCAAGGACTCTTCTCATTTCCAGTGGCAGGAAGCAATGCCAAGTTTCACCATTTGTGGTCACAATAATTTACTCTTCTAGTAAAAATGGAGTTCCACCCCTGCACAGAGTGGCCCCAGCCACGGGGCAGAAGAGGGGGCACCAAGTGCCAGCTGTACCAGCCTCAGGAAGCACACAGAGAACTCGGGGCTGTATTTATGTGCAGATAAACACACCTCCAGAGCCAGCAGCTGTGGAAGGATGTGCCCCACAGCCTACTCAGAAAGGACCTGGAAGGATTCTCACTTCAACCTTCCACAGCAACCACAGGTAACCAAAAACCACACACAAAAAAGTCCTGCTACCGCTGCAAAAGCCACAGGCTTCTGGCAAAACACAAAGACAAGCAGAGCCCCAAACCAGGCTCTGCTGCTGCTTCTTCCTCCAGTGCTTAGAATTTAAACCAGAAGGAAACCATCACCACAGGATGGAGCCACAGGGGAAGGGGGGGAGCAGACATGGCCAGAGAATGGGGCACAGAGGTGCCACTCGAGGGTCTGCAATGTTCGAGGTGTCACAGGTGCACATCCTTAATTAGCTTTACTAATTGCAACCCAGAGGTCACAATCTGCGTGACTGCAATGGTCCTCTGTTCCCAAGAGAGGAAACCATGGCCCTGAGCACACGGAAATAGAAGTGGCCGTGACAACCAAGCAGTGACAGCTACAGGGACCAGCAGGAGCTCTGTGCCAGGACAGGAGGGCTGTGCTTGGGCTGCCTCATTTAACACCACAGGGACATGCTGGGACATGGGTGTGACACAGGTGCAAAGAGCAGCCTCATTTTTAGAAATAAAACCTTTGAAAACCAATAGAATGCCTTGAGCTGTGCAGGAGAGTAGGTGTGGAGAGTACAGACCACATCAGCCAGGACCAGGCTGCCAGAACACTCACCCCCATTATCCACACCCAAATAGCCCTCATTTGTATGACATTGTTGGCTGTGCAGCAGCTGCTATACACAGCACCACTCTACTTCTTCCTAGGAAACAGACAGCTGCTCCTCCAGAAGCTCAGGGGCCGAGCAAGCAGTGGGTTCAGCAGCCCTTCAGTTAATCCTCATCACATGCTGCTCCCTGGGCATCACTCTGCAAATTAAGGAGGAAAAAACAAAATAAAAATATCCCTCCCAACCTCATCATCTTTGCAATCATTGCTCAGTGACACTCCCAGTGCAAAGGCAGTCCTGAGTTTTATCTGATCCAACTGAAGGCATGAACAGCTGAGCAGTGATGGGGCTGCAGCATCCCTGTCCTGTTCCTGGGAAAGGACAGGATGTCCCAGCCCATGCTGGAAGGTGGGAAGTGACTTTCACTGGTCTCCCTGCCTGTACCTATTCATGGACAGCTTGGGGATGAGCACCCAGCAGAGATTTCCATGGGGGAAAAAGCAATTCCCGAGCTTCTGCATCTGCCCAACCCACAGATTGCAGTACCAGAGCAACTCAGTCACAGCTTCAGCAACCCATGAAGAAAACCCATACAGAATCAATAAGGAAAACCTAACCCAGCTTTGACCCTGGCAGTGCAAATAACCAGAGCAAATGTAACCAGGAGCTCCATCTTTGCATTTTACTTTCTTCTTCTCCAGCTTGTAAACAGAGCTATCAAAGCCTACATTTCCTACCAATGGTCCCTATGGACAATTTTCTCCTCCCTGAGGGAGAGCTGTGCACAGCACACGTACAACATGAGAAATGCCACTTTTCCCAGCATGCAGAGAGAGGGCTGTGATTCCCGAGGGGAAAATAATGTGCTCATTGTTACCAACTCCCGCCAAAGAATTCCCCAGGGAGTTGCATCACTAAAGGAGATGGAGCTGATCCTCATCACCACCCTGGGGATGAAGTTCTGGACACAGAACCCAACCCACTGCTTCCTGAATTCTCTGTCCTTGTAGCAGAGCTTTAGGAGCCAATACACGAAGTATGTGGCCAAGGGACCAGACTCTGCCCCAAGGTGTTGGATTTACACCTGTGTGTACTACATGAAGCCCCCAGTCTCTGTCCCACAAAAATACCTCAGCCTGGAAAGCCATGAGCTCCCACAGCTGAGCCCAAATGTGCCATCAGGATCAGGAGTAATGAGCCCTGACCCATGGAATGCTCCCAAATACTCTACAGCTGCTCAAACATGTTGGTTTTCTCAGATGAAGATAAAAAAATAACCTTCTGGTCAGCCTTCTAGGTAGTCCCAAATCCACACAGGATCCTGCAAGGAATCCAGCCCTCTTGGTGCTGCACAGAGTAGAGATGCTCACTACTAGGGAATTACAGAGCAGCCCAGGACAGGCAGTGCCTGGCATTGACCCAGGGCAAGCTGTCCGCAAGTGCCCCTGAAGGCTCTGTGGGGACTCAGAAATCCTGACACGTTGGACAAAGGCCATTTTTCCCACACTGACACGGGTTTTCCACTTGCCAGGAGTAAGTGGCTAGCATGAACTGCTAAAAATAATTTGCTATATTTAGCTGTGCTTTACAAATCTCTTGCAAAGGAATTTACTGGATGTCTCACACTCTGTCACATATTTACCTCTGCTAATCAGCCCTTCATTGACTGAGTTGTTCATAAGCTGCTGCCTCCCTTTCACAGCCAGTCCAGCCCAGGCTCCAGGCAGAAGAGCAGGGCTGTGCTCCCACTAGGAACACATTTTTCAGTGCCTCTCCCTAACTGGTGACCTTTTGCTCTGGAAGCTGGTTACCTGCCCTCTGGACCATCACCTCCACTCACACACTCCCCTCCCACTCTCCCTCCACCCTCCACAGCTTCTGTTTCCTCTCCTAAATTTCAATCTCTTATTCTCATGAATTCCTCTTCTTGCTCAGCCAGCTTTGTGGGAAGTGCCCAAACTTGCTTGACAGGCTTATTTTCTTATTTACTGTTAAATTAAAACCCCAAGGACCCAGACAGCAATGGTTCACACTCATCATATAATTCCCACGCCTGCCTTATCTCCCTCACTGCCTGATGGAAACCGGCTCTGCTGAACCTGCCATGCTCCAGAAGAGCTGGCAAGGGTTAGGAGGCTGCACTGAAGCTCAAGGCAGTCAAACACACAGAGGGGCTTTCCTGGATGCCTGGAACACAAGGAGAGCATGGGTCTCCTCACCAACAGCTTGATAGCTTGGCAACATATCAGCCCCAAACCCTAACCAAAACACAAAGCAACCGAGCAAGACTGGAAGGACAACAGTTTTGGGGTATATTGGTCTGTTTTGGAGAAACCTGGGAGCAAGTCATGTGGGATACAGCTTCTGCGAGAAGGATGCACTCTTACCCTCTCTTGGATTAAGTTATCCAGCATCTTCTTCCCAAGACCTCTACAGTGACAGATCCATTGATTCATGCAGCAGAGCCACACTTCAAAGCAAAGACGTGGAACACACTATCCTCCCAGTGACACTCACTGGCTTGTACTGGTTTCCCAGAGAGTGGCATTTCAGGCTGTATGTTTAATATTTTCATAAAGGATGGTGTTGGATGAATTTTTTTAAATTATTTTTGCTTCTGAAACACAAGGGCAGCACAGGACACTGCAGCACAGCCTCCTGCCTGGCCCAGCTCAGCCAGGGCACCCCTGCTCTCCCCACAGCAGCAAAACTCCCACTGGCATCAGCACTTCCCTTAGTGCTCCTCAGGATGAGCTATGGGTAAAACTGCACTTTGGAAGCCTACACCTCTCAGCACAGTTTTTGCCCCCTTTGGCATTTTGCTGTCCTTTCAAATCAACCTTGCAGCCCTGCAAAGCTGGAGGAGCTGCTTCAGCAAAATTGGAAAGAGACGCAGGGCAGCTGCCCAGAACACATGGCCAACTGAAATGGAAGTTAAGAAAAGATAAGCAGCCTTAGAAATCAGCAAAAGTGGTGAAAGACACAGTCAGAAATAACACAACTGTTTTTTAAACAAATGCTCCTGGGGTTGCAGAGGCAGAGAAGAGTCACAAAGGAGGAAACACCATCATAGTTCTTTGGTTCATCATGGACCAAGCCCAACCATGGGGCTGGTGCTGCCACCCCTGCAGGAGTTTCAGACCACGTGGTGTCCCAATCCAACTGTCAGCCCAGCAGGGAATTGCTCAGCACTGCCCTGGATGGCAATGAACCTGGGTGTGGGAGGGAGAGCCCCAGCTGGGGGACAGTGCCCGGCTCCGTGGGCACCGGCGCTGCTGGTGGAGGTGGTGCCAGCGTTCCTGTGCTGGGCAGTCAGCGGCTCCCAAACCCTGCACGGGAGGCTCCAGGGGCAGAGGCACTCGGCAGCTTTCCTGAGAACTCCCAACACAGAGGCTGCTGCACGCCTGCCCCTGCAGCAGGGATGGCCAAGGCGCTGCCAGGTGAGCCCTGGGGATGGCAGTGCCAGGTGAGCTGTGGCTGTGGCAGCTGGGTGACATGTGGGGCTGGAAGCCAAGCAGACAGTCAGCTGGAAGCAGGGTGAGGCTGGCAGGTGGCTCTGGCTGCTGCACCTATTTATACACCTGTTTACGTCACTGTCCCACAGGAGCCAGTCACCACCTTCAGAATGCCAGCCTGGGGACAGGTCCTAGGGCTGGAGAAATGAAGAGCAGACCTATTGAAAAATAAAAATACACAAAGCCGAGCCATGGAAAACAAATGGATTTTCCCCTCCCTTGGGGGGAGTAAGCTGTCAGGGAGGGGCAGCAGCCACTTTCCCAGGGGCACCAGGAGAGCGAGGGCAGAGCTGCAGAAAGCCCTGCAGGGCTCCAGGCCACCCAGAGCCCCCGGCTCCGAGAGCAGCCGAGCAGGCTCTTGGCACGGTGCTCTGGCGTGAGCGGCAGGAGAGGGCGTGCTCCAAGATCCGCGGCTCCCCGCTGCACAGGCAGGACGGACACAGGGAAAACAAACATGAAAACAACGGACTCTTATCCGGGGCAGAGCACGAGCAATCCCCACAGAGACGTCTCATGATCTGCAGAGCCCTCACATGCATCTCCCTGCAGCCTCCCTTCCCAGGCAGGGCAGGTTCCGACGGGCGAGGGAGCCGCGCTCGCTCCAAGCACGGATGATTTCAGAGTTTCCTTCGATAAGGGCGCAGCGGGGCGGGCAGGAGGCCAGCTGAGTCACACAGCACGCCGGGGAGGGATCGCCAGCGGCTCCCCAGCGATCCGCAGTGGTTCGGCACGGGGAGGAATGTGCATCCCTCCTGATCCAGGCTGGGAGACGATGCCAGCGTGGACATGGCCTGTGCTGCACCAGCTGGCACCTCCCGGGAGACTCCCGGGCACCGTCAGCCTGACGGGCACTGGGGCAGCCTGACCTGCAGAGCACACTTGGGGCGCTTTGCCAAAAGCTACCCCCACTCGGGGCACCTCTGCAAGGACTCGGGGGTCTGGCTTTGTGCTTCCACCTCAAAGGGTACCCTGATGCTCTGCAGGTCCCCAGGTCATCCTGTGATGGCGCAGGAAGAGGTTGTATACCTTGTTCTCCATTCTCACAGCTACAAGGTTTAGGAACATTAAGAAATCTATTCTTGTTTCAAACATCTCCAGGCTCTTCAAAATCAGGCTTGGCTGGGCGAACAGGATAAAAAGGAGAGAGATCAGACTGAGAGAGCAACTGACTTCTGGGCTGTACTTGTATTTATAGACTTTGTCTCAGGCTATTCTGCTGCTCTTATCATCACTTGAACAGCTCATGACCACACGTTCACTTGCATGGAGAATTCGGTGACAAGGGCACTGGGCAGAGAGGCTGTGTTTGAATGTGCCCCAGGAGAGAACAGTCAGCACGGCCTGGGATTGCCACTCCCAGCAGAGCAGCTCAGCCTGCGGTGCTGATGAGGCTGCAAGACACAACACAGGCCAGTGTGGACAATCCACCATCCCCAGAACAGAAACAAGGTTCCAAAAGCTTTCTCATTCACATGTGTCAGAACCTCAGACAGAAGCTTTACGTGTTTGGAAGATTCATTTAATGCTGAGTAAGGAAAAATAACTGCTGCCTGCTGAACTTCTCCAGCAGTTCCAAAGCTGCAGCATTTTGTGCTCAGGACCTGTAAATACTGCTGATTGTTCACCAGAGTTTTTTTCTATGAACCCACAGTTCTCCAAACCTCTGTGTTCCTGCCAGGCAGTGCGCCACAGCAGCGCTCCAGACACCATAGCCCCATAGCAGTTTGCCCCTCTGCCCCTGGAGAATGGCCCATCCTGGCACTGCAGCCCCTGCCGGTAGCTCAAATCCACGGCTGGGCAGCCAGGGATCAGTGCCAGAGCCACGCTGTGTGGGCAGGAGGATGCAGCACGGCCAGGATGTGCCACAGGTGTCCGGCCACATGCTGCAGCCAGAACAGAGTGGGGACACCACTGTCACTCCACAGAGCCAGGCTGGCACCTGGCAGGACAGAAGCCACCTGTGAAAAGTCTGGGGGCAAGCATGGGATCTGTAGTTACCAGTGTGCTACCAACAGCAATAGGAAATAAAATATTCCAAACGTATCACAAGAAAAAAGCCAGAAAAGCTGAGTCTTCATACAGTGACTCAAGAGGAAACTCTTAGGTCAGCAGCAGCGCTGCTACGAGCCGTGGGCTGTGAGACACACAGAATATGGATAACACCCACATCCTCCCAGGGAAGGAGCCAGAAAGGCAGTAGAAGATGGATGAAAAGCTCCCTGCATGCCTCATGTGCAGCACAAGAAAAAACATCCTTAAGCACATGGAAACTACTTCACCTCTTGTCCCGGCCCCTTGTGTCGCTGTACGCAGGTGAGTCCTCAGGAAGCATATCTGGGCTGGAAAAAATATTGCACATTGCTTTGTTTAAGCTGGACCAAGGCTGGTCCAGAGCCACCAGCCCCCGAGCTGGCAGGGACAGGGCTGGCTTGGTGCCGTGGCCAGCTGCCCCTGCCCATGTTCCTGCCCTGGGCTTCCTAAACCAAACCAAGCTCCAGGCATACCTGGGCAGGGATGGAGTGGCTGTAACCAGCAGAAGCCAGTGGTTCCCAGGGGGGAGGCTGGGGAGCTCAGGACCGCAGCAGGGAGGGAGTGAGGGACACAGAGCCGGGCCCGGGGCCATCACGGCACGGCCGAACCGCTCTGTGCCCAGCCTGGCGCTGCAGTCACGGGCAAAGCAAACCAACAGTGACAACTTGCCCGGCCAGAGAGCTGCTCCAGGGGGAGCAAAACCCAGCAAACACATCCCTGAGCCCTGGGACACAGAGTGGGATCCACCTCGCAGCTGGATCTGGTAGATCCTGTGCCGGCCCCTTGTCTCTCCTGCCTGCACTGAGGACACGGCTCCGGCGCTGTGGGTGAGTTGGCTTTTGAGAGGGTTTTTGTTCTTTTTTTCTGCTATTGTGTTTTAGTCTCTGGTTAAAGCGTGTCTGGTTTAGATTTGCACCAACTGGGGCCCTAGTCCTGTGCTCAGAGTCTGCAGCCCAGGAGCAGGAGCTGCTTCAGCAGCAGCTGTTGGCTGCAGGGACCCCCTCTGCCCACCTGTGCTGAGGATGCCTGCAGGGCACAGATGCTCCCAGGGAGAGCTGGAGTCTGGCTGTGGGTGTGATGTCTTTTGAGACAGAGCTGAGAAGTCAGGAGACAATTTTACAAATTACCAGCAGTAACTGGTGCTCTTACTGGTTGAAATCCCCAGTGAAGATGGGAAGACCAGCTAGGAGCAGACAAGTCCAAGAGTGTGCTTCCCACACTCCACAGCATCAAACCCCCAGGCACCACATCCAACAACAGCACAAAAACCTGCCCAGAACAGGTCTGCCAAGCTGAGGGACACAAGAGTTCCCTGAGGGGACATGCCAGTTCTCACACACAGCACTGCAGGACCTGCAGAGATGATGATGATGGCTGGACCTTCCCTGTTGTCCAGGGATCTCCATTCTTAGGGTAAACCCCACACAGTCCCTACACATTCCTTTATCACGTTATCCTTCAGAATGAAGTGCTCACAGTACTGGAGGTGGCTGAGAATTGCCAGCACAGTCCCAGGCACTCCGTGGAGCTCCACATTGGATGGAAATCAAGTACAAAACCATGTACACAACGTTTGCATGAGAAATCACAGCTCTTCGAGCTTCAAAGGACAATTTCCACCATCACAG
Source organism: Notiomystis cincta (assembly GCA_013398075.1). Classification (NCBI taxonomy): domain Eukaryota; kingdom Metazoa; phylum Chordata; class Aves; order Passeriformes; family Notiomystidae; genus Notiomystis; species Notiomystis cincta. The sequence continues at coordinate 22,478 of VZRX01004419.1, read as the reverse complement.
CACTCACAGGTACTAATGAGAAATCCTCGATCTGGCATTTCTCCGACTCCATTTGATATTTAATTGGGAGAGAAGATCAAAGACCAGGGGAAATAGGTGGGTTTGCATTATCACACACACAGCAGAGCACAGTGAGCAGGAGAGATTAAAGAAACTGAAGCACAGAAAGAAACTGCTGTAAAGCAGCCATTCTTACAGCCACAGTGATGCCATGGAGTCACAGCTTCTGACCCCTCTGTGGCCTTGAGTGAGCCCTGAGCAAGGCTCCTCTGTCACACCAGTGCTGGCCACGGTGAGCTCTGGCTATGGACAAGCTGCTGTTGGAGCCAAATCCCCAGTGCCCACATCAGGCCCTGATCCTGGCCAGCCCAAGGGGATGGGCACCAACATGAAGGGACAGACACCTCCCAGTCCCTCTCCCTCCCTGACCAGGGACAGGCCACGGTGGGCTCAGCACTGTCAGTGTGGGACCAGCATCAACACTTGGCACTGCCAATGACTCTCCCTGGCACAAAAAACAAGGGACGTAGCCAACTTTTCAACAAAAATAATTCCCATTTCTGACTCAAAGTATTATTTTCTATTATTGGCTTTCACACCCTAGACTGTTAAAAATGAACAATGTTATTCTCTGCTTTAGTCAGTTTAATTCCCCACTTGGCAATACCTTACACTTTGTCCCCTCACAGTGTCCCACAACTACTCAGCTGTTGGGGGGTGTCAGTCAGCAAGAGAAAATTTCACACTCGAAGGCAGCACTGGTGGGGCTGTGACTGCAGGATGACCCTCACCAGGCTATGGTGGGCTGCAGGCCCCCAGAAGAACTTCACCCCTGGGATTTTATTTGTTCCAGCTGGTGACACAACAGTTGGGTGGAGGGAATGGGACCAGTTTCTCTTAATCCATGAAAGGCCAAAGGAGTTCAGAGCCCCCCAAAGTGCCCCCCTCATTCAGGTAACCTGGGCTTGAATACTTCCAGGGATGGGGCAGCCAGAGCTTCTCTGGGCAACCTCTGCACCCTCACAGGGAAGAATCTCTCCTCATTTTCCCATCTAACTCTGCTCTCTTTCAGTTTGAAGCCATTCCCCTTTGTCCTGTCGCTCCATCCCTTATCCAAAGCTCCTCTCCACCTTTCTTGTAGACCCCTTCAGGTACTTCCCCCTCTACCCTCATTGGCTCTCACTCTCCTGAAGGGACCACCACCATCTTTGCATCCCAGTGGCTCAGGGCACCTCCATCCCACCCTGTCAAGGGGCACAGAGGGATTGTCAGCCATGGCTGCCCGAGTGGACACTGGGATCCACCAGCTGCCAGCTGCTCGTGGAGAGGCCACGGCCAGTGAGTACCCCAGATTCCCACCCACAGCTCCACATGGACTGGATTCAGAGATGTATCTATTTTTTAAAGTTATCTGTTAACTAAATACCAGAAGCTGATGGAAGTCCAGGCAGGATTGGCCCCAGCACCTCCCTGGCAGCCTGCTGGCTCAGCTACAACAACACCTCACAGCATTTCAGGCAAGAAATCCTCAGCCCTGAGGGTTCTTGGTGCTGTCTGGGTGTGCTCTGCTTTCTTCTGCTTCTGCCCTTCCTCCCCAGCCAGTGTCCCTGGGCTGGGTCTGCTGACCCAGCGAAATCCCTCACATCCCTGTGCACTACAAACACTGAAAAGGGAAATGGCNCCATGTACACAACGTTTGCATGAGAAATCACAGCTCTTCGAGCTTCAAAGGACAATTTCCACCATCACAGCACTCACAGGTACTAATGAGAAATCCTCGATCTGGCATTTCTCCGACTCCATTTGATATTTAATTGGGAGAGAAGATCAAAGACCAGGGGAAATAGGTGGGTTTGCATTATCACACACACAGCAGAGCACAGTGAGCAGGAGAGATTAAAGAAACTGAAGCACAGAAAGAAACTGCTGTAAAGCAGCCATTCTTACAGCCACAGTGATGCCATGGAGTCACAGCTTCTGACCCCTCTGTGGCCTTGAGTGAGCCCTGAGCAAGGCTCCTCTGTCACACCAGTGCTGGCCACGGTGAGCTCTGGCTATGGACAAGCTGCTGTTGGAGCCAAATCCCCAGTGCCCACATCAGGCCCTGATCCTGGCCAGCCCAAGGGGATGGGCACCAACATGAAGGGACAGACACCTCCCAGTCCCTCTCCCTCCCTGACCAGGGACAGGCCACGGTGGGCTCAGCACTGTCAGTGTGGGACCAGCATCAACACTTGGCACTGCCAATGACTCTCCCTGGCACAAAAAACAAGGGACGTAGCCAACTTTTCAACAAAAATAATTCCCATTTCTGACTCAAAGTATTATTTTCTATTATTGGCTTTCACACCCTAGACTGTTAAAAATGAACAATGTTATTCTCTGCTTTAGTCAGTTTAATTCCCCACTTGGCAATACCTTACACTTTGTCCCCTCACAGTGTCCCACAACTACTCAGCTGTTGGGGGGTGTCAGTCAGCAAGAGAAAATTTCACACTCGAAGGCAGCACTCGAAGGAAGCAGGTGGGGCTGTGACTGCAGGATGACCCTCACCAGGCTATGGTGGGCTGCAGGCCCCCAGAAGAACTTCACCCCTGGGATTTTATTTGTTCCAGCTGGTGACACAACAGTTGGGTGGAGGGAATGGGACCAGTTTCTCTTAATCCATGAAAGGCCAAAGGAGTTCAGAGCCCCCCAAAGTGCCCCCCTCATTCAGGTAACCTGGGCTTGAATACTTCCAGGGATGGGGCAGCCAGAGCTTCTCTGGGCAACCTCTGCACCCTCACAGGGAAGAATCTCTCCTCATTTTCCCATCTAACTCTGCTCTCTTTCAGTTTGAAGCCATTCCCCTTTGTCCTGTCGCTCCATCCCTTATCCAAAGCTCCTCTCCACCTTTCTTGTAGACCCCTTCAGGTACTTCCCCCTCTACCCTCATTGGCTCTCACTCTCCTGAAGGGACCACCACCATCTTTGCATCCCAGTGGCTCAGGGCACCTCCATCCCACCCTGTCAAGGGGCACAGAGGGATTGTCAGCCATGGCTGCCCGAGTGGACACTGGGATCCACCAGCTGCCAGCTGCTCGTGGAGAGGCCACGGCCAGTGAGTACCCCAGATTCCCACCCACAGCTCCACATGGACTGGATTCAGAGATGTATCTATTTTTTGAAGTTATCTGTTAACTAAATACCAGAAGCTGATGGAAGTCCAGGCAGGATTGGCCCCAGCACCTCCCTGGCAGCCTGCTGGCTCAGCTACAACAACACCTCACAGCATTTCAGGCAAGAAATCCTCAGCCCTGAGGGTTCTTGGTGCTGTCTGGGTGTGCTCTGCTTTCTTCTGCTTCTGCCCTTCCTCCCCAGCCAGTGTCCCTGGGCTGGGTCTGCTGACCCAGCGAAATCCCTCACATCCCTGTGCACTACAAACACTGAAAAGGGAAATGGCTTTGAACAAAGTGATGAAGAAAAGCATTTCCATTAACAAGCAGGTTTGTTTAAATCCCTCTGATTTAATGATTTCCATTTTGTTGGGGCTTTTTTTTTTGCCCCAGACTGCACAGAGATTTGGGTTTTCATACCCATGTTAGGTCTCACAGTCCTGTGATGTCGGCAGTTTCAGTCACACCAGCTTTTGTCTCTGCTGCTTCCAGATGGGCAAACACGGGCTATTCCAGCCATGGCCTCGATAACAAGGAAGCTCTGAGTTATTCTGAACAAAAGGGCAGCAGCTAAACCTATTAACACCAACTGAAACCAACCAGCTGGCAGAAAAACCGTGTGTGACCAGCGTGGGTTGTGCGTCCCTGCACTGCCCCTGGGGATGCTCTGCTGGTCTGGGCCTGGATTCTACTGCATTGGCAACAGCAGAGAATCGTGGAATCATTTGGATTGGAAAAGACCTTTAAGATCATGGAGTCCAGGAAGGCGTGGGAGACGACATAGGGAAGGTGTGCATGAAGGTGGATCTACAGCTGTGGGGAGGGAAAACAAATCTAAGCAGTCAGGAGGTCAGTGTCAAACACGTGGGACTTGCTGGTTTCAGCTGACACAACCTGGCCCAGGTGCTCTGGTGATCTGTCAGCACTTCTGAACAGGCGACTCCCGCAAAGTCAACACTGAAATCGACATTTCATTGCGAAAAATGCTCGCCGTGATTTAAAGAATGACAGAACAACGGCAACAAAAGCAAGCCTACAGCAGGGCTCTGCAGGGCCCCTCTCATGCCCACAGCGGTCCCCCAGGGTGACGAGATGCCAAACGATGAAGCCACCAGGCTCCCCCCGCGCTTGGGAGAAACAAAATAACGGAGCACCTTCCCCGAACGGGGATCACCGTCCCCAAACGAGACCATGCCTGGGAAGGCTCGGCCGCTCCCGCCGCCGGTGTCAACACAGCGGGAGGGGGGATCCGGCCTGTCCCTGCGTGGGGACGGCTGCGGGCGGCCCCGGCGGTGGCACTGTAGGGACGGGCACACGCCGGGGGTGCGGGGGCCGCTACCCGGGGAACGCCAGCCCTCCCCAGAGCGATGCAGGGCACGGGCCCAAAGCGGCTCCAGCACGGCGCTGCAGGCGATGCCGAGGGACCGGGACACAGCGCCGTGCCCGGCCGAGCCCTGCCCGGACCCCCGCCCCGGCCCGCTCACCGCGGATGGCGGCGATGAGCGCGTTGCCGTCCTTGATCACCTCCTTGATGAACTTGTTGGTTCGCTCCAGCTCCTGCTCGTAGCACTTGAGGCGCTCGCGGAAGTCGGGGCTGTCCAGGTAGCAGTCGCTGAACTCCAGCGGCGGGTGCCCCATGGCCGCGGCTCGGCCCGGCTCCGCCGCGCTGCGCC
>VZRX01004419.1:321-17297 GCA_013398075.1 Notiomystis cincta | reverse complement strand
CGGTCCGTCCTCTCTCCCTGAGCAGGGCCGGGCAGTCGGGCAGGAGCCGGGCAAAGGCGGAGCGGGGTCTGGAGGCCAGGGCGGGCGGCGGCTCGTCCGACGGGCGGGGACGGGGAAGGGGAAAGGGAAAGGGGTGAGGACAGGGGCGAGGAAGGCGACAAGAGAAGCAGACGGGAAAAGGGACAGGGTCAGGAGCAGGGCCGGGGAGCCGCCGTGCCCTCCCCGCCCCGGCGTTTGCCGCAGAAGCGGTCGGGCCGTGCCCTGTTCGCCTTCCCCTCCGGGCAGCCGAGAGCTTTCCCCGGGCGCTGGCGCGGAGAGAAGCAGCCCCGGTAGTCCCTGAGCAGCCGCGCTGGGCGGCCGGGCCGGGCCGGGCTCTCCGTGCGGCTCCCGGGGCTGTGGAAGGCGGGTGCCCGGCGGTGGCGCGGCTGTGCCGCCCTCAGCCAGCACCTCCCTTGAGTCGCGGCGCTTCGCCTCTCTCGGTTCCTGCCGCCGGCACAGGGCACAGCTCAGTTCTTCGGGCCGCGGGCTGCTCACCTCCTGCAGTGACAGCCTGGCCCTGCTGCAGGATGAATTTTATTCATTGTATCCCTGAATTCTGAGCAGCTGTTTCCATCCCCCGTCTGAAGTCACCCGAGCACGTTTGTGTTTTTCCTAAAGGTTTATGCTCGTTCAGTTCCCAGGTCTGGCAGATGTGTCCGTATCCCAGGATATCCCAGTGGAAGGGGAGATTACTGTCCCTGTGGGATCAAACTCTCCTGATGACGATTACTCCACGCTGGACGAGCCAGTCAAGGACACAATTGTGAGTCTGAGCACGTGGCTGGGGTAAAACTCGGGTTTTCTGGTGTCTTTGGCAGCTGTTGTGCAAAACCTGTGTTTGAGCACATTGCTGCCCAACCTGTACCTCAGCAGGGATTGTTTTAGAACTCATCATGTAAAGCACATTCATGTGGGTCCAAAAATGTCTGAGTTGTGGCCCTGAAATCATTGTGAGGGCAGAGGCCTCAGCAGGAGCTTGTGAGAAACTCTACTGACTGAAGGTATTTTTAATTTATTTTCTTTTCCCAGAGGGGCAACCAAATTGTTGGTTATGTTCTGTGTTATTGAAAGATACAATATTGTGGTTATTAAAGAAAGGGATGTGATGCTGTGGCTGTTAAGGAAGGGAGGAAGAGAAGTCATTGTTTGTGGCAGAGGATGCTGCAGAACCCCTGGGGTTGGATCCTCTCCTGATTTGCCATCGATGTTCCTTTACTTCTGTCCCTTTGCTTCAGCTGGGAGCTGTACTTTTTGTGAGGGTGTAAATCAAAGTGTTTTGTGTTTGTTTCAGATGAGGGACCTGAAGGCTGTTGGGAAGAAGTTTGTCCATGTCATGTACCCCAGGAAGAGCAGCACCCTCCTCAGGGACTGTACGTGCTGGGCCTTGCTGAGCTCCACAGGGTGCTTTGCCTTCAGGGGAGAGGCAGAATCTGGTGGGACAGGGATTCAGGAGTGTTGAACACCCAGTTCTGAGCAGCAGAGCTGACAGCTGGGGTGTCACCAGGGCTCTGTGGCAGGGAAGCTTGGGCCACGTTGGGTGGAACTGGGAGCTTTGGCAACTGCTGGGTCTTGAATGAATTTTATTGTAGATAATGGTATAAGATGCTGAATAAAAGAATTGTAAAGCAGTGAGAGATGGAAAATGGCACCTTGGGGGCTGGGCAAGGGGCTCTGTCACTCCCAGGAAAGTGGAACTGAGATGGTTCTGTGACTTTTGTGATGTTTTCCCTCTCCCTGCAGGGGATCTGTGGGGCCCATTGGTGCTGTGTGTCTCCCTGGCCCTGTGAGTATTCCAGGGGAGTTTGAGGCTTTGTAGCCCAGTGCATGAGGGAAATGAGACATTAAAATTTGCTCATTAATGTGTTAAGGTCAACTGCATCTGATCCCTCTCTGTCTTGTGCAAGCACTGCTTGGGTTGTGACACTTCAAGCCCATTGGCACTTCCTGTCCTTAAATTTAGGATCTAAGTAGGAACTCTCCCTGGTCCCCTGGCCTAGGGGTGGTTTTACTGAAGGTGTCCCAGGTTGTCCTGATTTGGCTGTGGTGCCTGCATCCTGCAGTTATTCCAAGGTTTCTCTGAGGCTGGTTTGTTCAATCACCCACTACTCTGTTGCTTTGAGAGGTACCAAAACTTTGGTACTTTAATTTCCATCTCATCCTGTTGTCCATGGCTTGATTACCTTCTCAGTGCTTTCACAGCCCTCAAAATAGGGAAACAGATAGACTGAAATCACCTCAGTTGAGCCACAACTATTTTCCTTTCCTGTGCAAAACTGAGGATATGATGAAAATAAAAATGGATGAGAAACTGTGGGTCTGCAGCACAACTGGGGATCAGTGTTGGGGCCCTGCAGCACATCTGGGGATCAGTGTTGGGGCCCTGCAGCACAACTGGGGATCAGTGTTGGGGCCCTGCAGCACAACTGGGGATCAGTGTTGGGGCCCTGCAGCACAACTGGGGATCAGTGTTGGGGCTCCTGCTCTGGCACCTATCCCAGTCTAGGAAAACTCCATCAATGCCGATGCCTCTGTCTGTCTGTCTGTCTGTCTGTCCCCCACTGCAGCTGTTTTTTCCCCCTGTTCCCCCTGCAGGATGCTGCAGGGTGGCTCTGCAGACAGCAAGGATGATGGAGGGCCCCAGTTTGCCGAGGTCTTTGTCATCATCTGGTTCGGGGCTGTCGTCATCACGCTCAACTCGAAGCTGCTGGGAGGGACCATGTGAGTGCGGGTTTGTTCCCTGGCAGTTCCTGTGCACCGAGTTTGCCCTGCCTGGCCTGACTGCTGTCTCCCTGTTGCTGTCTCCCTGTGCAGCTCCTTCTTCCAGAGCCTGTGTGTGCTGGGCTACTGTGTGATGCCGCTGACCGTGGCCATGCTGGTGTGCAGGCTGGTGCTGCTGGCGGGCGCGGGCACCGTCAGCTTCATCATCCGCCTCATCGTGGTGGGGGCCATGTTCGCCTGGTCCACCTTGGGTGAGTCCCTCTCGTGTGCTTGGGGAGCTCGATCCGCGTTCATTCCCTCGGGCAAAACCAAGGGATGCTCTGGTCTAAGGTGTCCCTGGGCTGCTGAAGGGCTGCAGAAATAGTTGTTCCAATCCTTGAGCTGGTAAAGGTTCAGCCTCTGTTTCTGCTTCTGGTGATTTCCCTAACTCAGGCAAAACCAAGGGATGCTCTGGTCTAAGGTAACCCTGGGCTGCTGAAGGACTGTAGAAATAGTTCTCCCAATCTTTGAGCTGATAGAGGTTCAGTCTTTGTTTCTGCTTCTGGTGATCTCCATGGTCATATGCAAATTGCTTGGGCAGCAGGATGATGATTTCATATGAAACCAAGACTGTTTGGTGGTTATTCTATTATTATGTTACAAATACTATTAGAAAATGCTGATTTTATAGAGGTGCATTTGCACTATTTCTCCTGTTCTTTATCCATAAGTCTGGCTCTCCATGTACGATGTTAATCAGCATTTATGGCCAGGCTGGTTGGGGTTTGGAGCAACCTGGGCTAGTGAAGGTGTCCCTGCCTGTGGCAGGAACTGGATATCACTTCCAAGCCGAACCATGCTGTGATTCCATGGTTCTGTGGTTGTCATTCAGTATGACAGAGGAAGCTGCCCTTGGTCGTTTGAGCAGCGGTTTCTTTTTGCACACAAGTGCAGTGCAGATCCTCAGTGCTGTGTGCCCCGTGCTCTGGGGTCTGGGGTGTTCTGCTGCTCGTGCTCCACGTGTCTGTGTCTCTGCAGCATCCACGGCGTTCCTGGCCGACAGCCAGCCCCCCAACCGCAAGGCGCTCGTCGTGTACCCCATCTTCCTCTTCTACTTCGTCATCAGCTGGATGATCCTCACCTTCACCCCCCAGTGAGCACCACCCCGAGGGACTGGGACACGGACTGGACTTTTTCATGGACGCTGCAGTGAATCCTTGGCTTTATCTCTTTCTAATTTATATATAGGGATACTGTAAAAAAGGCAGGTTGTGGGATAAAGCCAGAGAGCTGCAAAAAGTGCTCATTTGTGTGTCCCTCTTTGTGAAAGATACTGAGGTCCAGCTGCTGAGGGGTTTATTTAGCCCTCTTCTGTACTGGTGTTAAATAAACAATGCCCACTGGGACAGGGATTGTTCCATCTGAGGATAGAGTGGGAGATCCTGGATTTTCAAGCTGTTGGGAGATGAAGTTCACACGACTTGGCAGGTTTCCTGCCTGTGCTTGGATTCTCACTGAAGATAAAAATGCCTTATCAAACCACAGAACTTCACTGCAATGATGTGTGGAGAGGAAAGAGACGTGTCTGACTCCTGTTCATTCCCTTGTAGAGTGGTGGGATGCACACCCAGGGCAATGTGGGATTGGGGCTTTCCCAGGAATAAGAGCTCAGCCAAAACTCAGCTGGATCCCTTTGCAGGGAGTTGCATTTGCCCATATCCATGTGTTGTGTGTGTCCATCCCTTCATGTGGCAGGAAAGAGGGTTCCAGCTTGGTGCCTTCAGCACTGCATCTGTGAGGGGACTGTGGGCTCACTGCAAGTGACAGACCTGTGGCCACAGGGGACAGAGCTCAGAGTCCTGCAGAAGTGCTGAGACTGCTTTGTAGCAGGGACTGGGCTCTCACTCTGCATTTAGGAAGGGAAAATTCCCTGGAAAGTACCATGAATGTATATTTATGATAAAAACGAGGGGTTCTGTGCAGGAAGTTGAGGTTTTGCTGCACAGGCTGTTTGGGTCTGAAAAACCATAGCAGGGCTTGGGCCCTGAAGTGTTAAAACAGCTCGAAGGAAGGGAAGTAAATGGTACTAGAGGTGGTAGCTGCTCTGAAGCAGGATGTGAATTCTGCTCTCACCTGCCTCTGTGTGACTGTTCCTTTGGTTGTTCACAGGGACAGCAAAGAAATCTGTGCAAATGTGCTTTTTGTTCCCTTGTACTTCCCATGAGATGTCAGACACTCTTCTGTGGGTTGTTTTGTGGGATTTTAGCTTTACTTTAAAAAAAGGGAGGGGGCTCCTCGCTTCAGGTGCATTGTGCACCTCTCCTGAGTACAGGTGTGCAAGAGTCAGGTGTATTTTGGCACAGACATTGGGAACTGAGACTTGCTTTTGGAAACTACAGAAATTATTCCTGTTTCTTGTTCTCAGTCAGCAATCCATGAAATATCTGGGGTGAAAAAGCTGCTGTAAAATGTCCTTTTTCCTACATTTGTGCAGATAGACTGAAACTGAGGTCTGTGGGTTCTGCTGGGGTGTGAATGTGCCTAATTTCTAGTTCTATGTGCAAGAGTCTGTGCTGTAAACACTGGTGGTGAGTGGGAGCTGGGATGGAAATTGCTGAATTTCAGATTAAAAGTGCATTTTTGCCTTTGTGGATAACAAGCTGCTGTGTGTGGCAGGGCCTGGCTGTGGCACCAAGGAACTGGAGGGAACTGTGGTGGTTCATAGACATGGGAACCATGGAAAGGGGAATTTTTAAGCTTCCATTAAATTATTGCTGGTATGGAATGTGGTTTTTCTTTTAAGTGTGCAGTTTTTCATTCATTTAAATGCTAGTTCAGCTTTTTGAAGCTGAAAAGAAGTATTCAAGGGAAGTGGATGGTAAAGCTGTTGATGACTACGATGGGATTCCTTGAGCCAAATCTTTGTGTCCTGCAAGAATTTAACCACACTTTCAAAGAAATCCTTGGATTCTCTCTGGGTCTTGTGACTTGAGCTGCTGTTCTATCTGAAGGATAATTGGAGTAGCATTTAATTGATCCAGTAATATTTTGAAATTTTTTACATGTCTTCAGAAAGTCAGAAAGCCCAAACTGGGGTTTGTTCCTCAGCCACCCCTGGAGGTCCTGCAGAGCCCCTGCTGTGACAGAACCAATCATCCCTTGGGGACTTGGGCACATTAAACACAACCAGACCAGTTTGGTTCAGGGAAACAAAATGCCTCGAGCTTGTTTGATATTTGCAGGTGCCTGGAATTAAGGCAGCTGACTGATAGTCCTTTAAAGTGCTGGTGTCATCTGAGAGTGCTGAGTGCTCCCTGAATGTCCCTCCTCCTGTCCAGCCAGGTGTGCAGCACATCCCTCCCAAGGGCCCTGCAGGGGAGTGATCCCTGTCACCACAACAGAGAGGTTTAATTTGTGCTGGAGATGTCTGTGGTAAGAACTGGTGTGCTTTCCAAGGGGAAAGGCTTTTTCTTCTTGTTTAAAGCTGCTGGGGAAGGGCAACAAGGAGAAGCAGCTGTGTTGCCTATAATGGAATGTTTGAACTGCTCTGCAGAGAAATGGCTGATTTTCCAATGCACAAACCAGGCTTTCTTTCCTACTAGGATTTTTTTAATACTGTTTATCAGCAGAAGTTGTTGTATATGTTTAATTTTGATCTATTTAATACCAATAAAAAGGAAAATAATTTGTTTGGTTTAACTTAAAAAATTCAAACAGGCTGAAAGTCACGTGGGCAATATGAGGTGTGGATGGAAGCTCTGTGCTCTGTACCTGTGGTACCAGGAGCTCCCCTGGCCTGGCTGGGGCAGGAAGGAGGGGAGCTCCCTGTCCCTACCCTCGTGTCCCCCTGGCCCCACACAGAGAGCAGGACACGTGGGCCACACGTGCCAGAGCCCCCAAGGCTGGGCTGGGACATCGCCCTGCCCAGCCTCAGATCCTGCTGGGGCTCACAGACTGCTCAGGGAAGGAGCAGTGGTGCTGCTGTACCCCAAAATCGGGGTTCCAGCGGCTTCAGGGCCAGGAGGTCTCGGGAGCCACGCCGGGGACCTGTGTGTGCCCAGTGGTGCTGGCCAGGGGTCACCAGGGCTGAACGAGGCGAGGGCAGTGGGGGAGCAGGAACCTGGTAGGGAGGGGCCTGATGGGTCAGTGGATATTGAGCCCCATCCCTGACTGGCTAATGAACCAAAGGCAATTAACCCCATCCCTGAGCCACACCAGGATGTGAGGCAGTGGCCAGCAGTTTGTCCATGCTCTCCTGCTGTGCTGTGTGCTGGCAGTGAGGACATCCATGCCACGACCCTGGCTAGGGAGCCTTGGCCCCGAGCTGGTGGCAGCAGGGACACGCTGCTCCCGTGCCGAGCACGGGCTGCGGGGCTGGGGGAGGCCACCACGGCCCGCTGGTCACCAGAGGGCGGCAGGACCGCGCCGTGCCTGGCAGCCTTTTGCAGTTGGTTGTCACCTCCCCGTGTTTTCCGGCGCCCCCGGGAGCTCTGGGGAGCACAGCCGGGGTGTTCGGTCCCGCAAGCAGGACCGGGCTGCCAGGCAGTCCCCGAGGGGAGCTGGGACCTGCCAGCCTCAGCTACCATCAGCTCGAGCTGTGGTGCCTCACCTGCCCCTGCTGTGAGGTTTCTGCCTGCTCAGCGACGGGCAAGAAGACACTTTCATTCAGCAAGGGGCATAAAATAAAAAAAAAGACAATTTACCACTCCTGGAAATGTCACTGTTCTGCTCAAAAGTGGTGTTCCCAAGTGCAGCTCTGGCCTTTGTAGTTACACTTTGTTTGGATAAAGCTCGAATTTAGCATTTTTGTCTCCCAAGTGAATCTTTTAAGGCAAATGTTTTGCATGCTGAATTGTACCCTAGGGCAAATGAATTGAGCAGGTGACAGTGGAAGGAAGGACTTTCCCAATAAAATCGGGAAGTAACCCCTACAGTGCAGCTGTTGACAGCTGGGACTGTGAACCTGATTCCTGACCTTTGGCTTTCCTGGCAGAGAAACTAGGTGACATGGCTGCAGGAGCTGGAAATCAGGCCAGAGGCTGCTGAATCTCCACATTGCAGGTACTCAATGCAAGGGCAGTGATGGGTGGGACAGGACAGGGTGTGCTCAGCATGGAGGGCTCCTCAGTGGGGATGTCAGAGAGAACATCACCAAGGGCAGGTGTGACAGCCCAGCACCGGGGGCAGCTGCTGGGACAGGCACAAGGGTCAGTGCATTGCTCTGCTGTCACCTTGTCAGGGGGCAATGCCTGAGCTGCAGGGCTCAGGATCTCTGGGAGACAAGAGCAAAGATTTGCTCTATTTACTCCAAATCCTATTTGAATAAAAAGCAATAATAAGTGCACTTCCTGATGCAGGAAGGACGGGTTTGGTGTCTCTGCCCAGGTTATCCTTCCTGAACCTTGTGCCCTCTGCCCAAGTTTCAGGGAGGGGAACAGGGTAGGTTTTCTGGAGTGCCACAGCTTCCCCGTGCCTGGTACCTTGGCACATCTGTGCTCTGAGCTCTCTGTGTCTGAGGAGCTGCTGTTTGTGCTGCTGTCAGAGCCCTGGGGACAGTGGGACACATGGGCAGGCAGGGTCCTGCCACCTGGAACTCTGTTCTTCCCCTCTGTGCCCGGGCAGGAGGAGATGGAGGGATCCTCTGCCTCAGCCAAACTTCCCCTGCCCGTGCAGAAGGCTCGGCCTCAGCTCCTCCCAGGATCCTGAAACTCACCTCAGACAGCACCTGAAATCCATCCCAGTGAGCCCCCTCCAACCACCCCCCTTCCCCTAGCACTGCAGAGCCAGCAGTGAAAAGGGCACAATGTGAAGCACAGCCTCCTCTGAAAGTATAGAGGGAGTTTGGTATTTTAAGAGAGAAATGAAGAATACAAACCCAGCTGGCCAAGCTGTAACTGGTGAGGAGAGATGGACATTCCCGGAGTAAGGACCATAACACCCCTTTCTAATCAAATGGAATGGAAAGGAAAACAAGGCAAAGCAAAATAAATGTGGTCTGCTGTGTGGTTCTTGCTAATGAGTTATGGTTTTGCATTGCCAGCTCTGCCAGTGGTGGTGAGGGTTCCACCCATGGACGATGGAGCCAAGGAGCGCTGAGCACCGAGCAAAGCCACCGGTGTCTCCAGGCCAGGGGGATGAGCTCCTGACTCCATGCTCTTCCTCATCAGCTGAAGCTGAGGAAGGTGTCTGTCCAAGGAGCAGAGTGTGCAGTCCTGAGGATGAGCCTGGTTATGAGCTGATCCATGGCAAATCCTTGCTGTTCCTGTGGGGATCTTTTCCCAGGAGAACCACAAGGCACCGAACAAGATTTATCAGCCTTCCACAAGGACCTGCAGAGCACAGGGATGCTACAGGCCACAATAAATTATTGTGCAGCAGTGAAGTGTTGGCCTTTGGTGAACATTCCCAGACAAAGCCTGGGCACATGCTCAGGTGCAATGAAACAGATCTGGTGGGGCTGCTTAGGGCAGACCTGGGGAGAGCCCACAAAGCCCAGGACTGTGAGGAAGATGAGGTTAATGCCTCCTCTGTGTCTCCTGGAAAAGTGAAGATGCGTCCTGGCAGGATGGTAAGTGTTCCACAGGCTGTGGGTGCCTGTTCCCTGTGCCCCATTCCCTGCTCCCTCGAGGTGCCCAACTGCTCCTGAGGTTGGGATGCTCAGGCAGACATGGATGCTTTGTCTTCTCTTACTCTAAACTCCTGCTTCAGGCTGGTGATGTGCAGTTCAAATCCAGTGTGTTGCCTTTGTATCCTTAACAGTTGATCTTATTACCCTGGGGGTTTTCTACCCAAATAGGACCTGGATTTCTGTTCATCCTGGAGTGGTGGCCAAGCAGAGCAGGGAGTGTGTCAGGGGCGGAGGGCAGAATTGTTCCCCCAAGGCCCTGCAGGGAGGACAAGCCATCCTTGCCAGGGGAATTGGCACTGACTCTTTTCCTCTGTCTTTGGTCTGGGCATTGTGGGCTTTCCTCTCAGTGCCTGGGGACCTGCAGGCTCCTGGCTGGGCTCCCTCACTGCAGTGTCTGAGCTCCTTGTGCAACCTGTTGGTCTGTCAAGTCCCAAAGACATCTCTGTCCCCCCTTGAGTCCCTGTGCCTGTGAGAAACTTGTGTGAACATAATGGCCCTGGAGACATCTGGTCCTGGTTATTTTGGTTTCAGAGAGCTCCAGGCTCCGGAGCCCCTGGAGCAGAGCAGCCTTGGGGGCCAATGGAGCCACTGGAGCAGCCTCATCCCCATGGCTGTTCCCATCCCTATCTCTCTTCTCACGCTTCCTACAGCTGCTTCTGCTGCTGCTAGGCAGGTGCCTGATAAGCTCATTGATATCTACAGCCAGAGGTGAATTTCAGAGCTCAGCAAGAACTGCTGGATTTCACCAGGATTATGTTTTCTGGTTCTTTTCAAGTCTTTTTCTGGTGTTTTGTGTCACTGTCTCAGGACCATAAACAGAAAAAGCAATTATTTATCCTGGGTGCTGATTTAAAACCTTCCTTTCCCCATAACTCAGCCCTCCCTTAGCAAAACCCACAGGGCTGAGGTCTGGGCTGGGGCTGCTGCCTCTTCTTTCTCAGGGCTTTGGAATTCTTCCCAGCAGCAGGAACAGAAGCCTGAGACAGCTCAGCACAGGGTGTGGGGACAGCCCCATCTGCAACCTGCCTGCAGCCAGGATCTGTCCCTGAAAAACCTCTTCTACCTCTTGATTCCCTTTGGAGTGGGGAAGCACGTGGCTGCAGCTCAGCCCTGTGGCACAGGGCTGGGAACAGGATCCCTCTCCAGGACAAGCCTGGCAGCCCCCGCGGCTGCGGGGGGCGAAAAGAATTCTCTGTCACATAATGAGGCTTTGTGTGTGTGAGGGTTGGCATAAAGGGTTTTCTGGAGCTGCCTCAGAGCCTTTCCTGGCATCCCCAAAGAAGGCTGGCAGTGGTGTGTGGCACCCATCCAGCCTGGCAATAGCCTGGGGTGCGGTGCCTGGGGGCTCAGGATGGGCACTTGGTGTCGCTGAGCATGGAACGTCTCTCCTCGTCCAGGCCTGAGGGAAAGGACATCTCTGGGCAGTGGTTTGGACTGAACAGGTGCCAAGAGAAGATGTGCCCACTGCTGTTTGCTGTAAATCCTGCTCTGATGCTCCTGACAGTACAGAGCACCGTGTCCCTGGCAGCCCCCTCTGCTGCTGCCTGCCCGTGCCCTGAGCCCACTCAGCTTTGCAGTGCTCTGCTCTTGGAGTGGCTGGTGGGGTTTGACAGCAACCCCACGCTCTTGAGGGCAACTGCGGCTGCGCTCCTGGCCACTGGTCTCTGCACTGTGGTGGTGCCAGGCAGTGGGTCATGGTGGCAATCCTCCAGAGATTCCAGAGTTCTGGAATGTGACAAACTGGGCACTGGTGGGCTTGCAGAAACCCTTTGGTCCTGTGCCCCCACCTGCTCAGAGCTACCTGCTCAGAGCTGCATGCTTGGAGCCATCAGGGGATTTGACTCTTGGCACCCAGGAGCTGTCGAGTCCCCCCTCCTGTGTCCCAGTCCTGATGCCATGTCCCCAGTTCTGCCTGAGAAGCTGCACTGGACAGGGTTTACCTCCGGATTTGGGTGTGGGAAACTTGGTGCATGAATGGCCCAACCCTCCAGGAGTGAGAGGAGGCTGGTGTGGATTCATCCCAGGGATTCAGCTTGCAGACACCTGCCCTTGCAGGGAGCCAGCACTGCACCTCACAAGATTCCTCTGTCCTGGGAGTTAATCCCAACCCTTGGCCAGAATTAGGGCTGGGATCCTCCCCAGACAGCAGCTGTCACCAGAACTATGTGCAAAAATACCCAAGTAGCTCAAATGCCATTTATTAAATGGCATTTCATGGTGCCAGCCAGAGGAGGAGGTGTCCCTGTTGCCTGTGGTTGTTCTTTAGCTGCTGAGTGTGCTGTCAGTGCCAGGTGCCAGGCTGTGAGTGTGAGTACACACGTGTGCTGCCAGCCCTCCCCGTGCCGTGCTCGGGCGTTTTGCCACGGGAGCCTCCCTGCTCCAGCTAATTATAAGAGCTGGTGCAATTCCTTGGGCTGCTCTGGTGCCTGCCTTGGGGGCAGGGGATTAATGTCCCAAGATTAATGTCCCAGCCAGGCTCCAGCAGCTCAGTGCTATTCCCAGGGGAAGAAAAAACTGCCTGGTGAGCATTCTGCTTATGTCCCCTTTTGTACTTAAAAATGCAGCCTGATTTATATTTCTTGTTTTCACAAAGGCTAGAGAAGAGAGCTAGAGAGCTAGAGAGCAGCAGCAGCAGGTTTTTTCTGGAGTTCTGTCCTGCATGGGGGTCTCTGTAGGCACCCCCAGACAGTAACTCTTGGATACAAATGGAGTTAGAATTGAATGGGAATCCACCTCTCAAAAAACCTCTGTTTTCTTCTGTATCACTTGAGTCTATTTGTAATTTGCTTATCTTGTCTATAATATCTCAAAAATATCACTTATGCTCTTTTAAGTGCATTTAGATAGCCCCATGCTGAGCACAGCCCCAGGCCCCTGTTGAACTCCCCAAGCTTTCTGGAATGGGGGCAGGAGCACCCCCAGCTGCCGCAGCAGAAATTCCCCCAAACTGTCATGGACTGTTTTTTTTCAGTGAAATCGGGAGGTTTTGCCAGTCTGTGAGGATTAGTCAGCTGCAAGGTTTATTTGGCTTTTGTGTGTGTGCTAAATCAGTCAGTGTTTGTGAATTCTCTCAGTGGTGTTTGCAAACTGGAGCATCCTGTGCGGGGAAATGCACAGAGCCCTGTGCCAGGATCCCTCTGGGGACAGGGACTGCAAGGGCCTTCCTGCAGCCCTGGCTGAGGCCACAAGCCCTTGGGGTGTCTCTGGGAATCCAGTGCACATCTGGGCTAAGCAAAAGTGTCACTGGTTTGGAGGGTGAAGCTACAGCAGGACACAAGGGCCACCAGTGCTGGCAGAGGGGACATCCCACTGTGCCACCTCAGGCCTTGGGAAGGGGCGTGCCGAGGGGATGCCATGGGACTGGCTGGCTGCTCCGTCCCTGTGGGATGGGGGGATTGATGCCTTTGGCCCCAGGAGGCTCTCTGGGGTCATGCCCTGCTCATCCCAGCGCTTCCTTCTGCCGCAGGAGCTGCACAAGGGGATTAGGTAATTGCCTAATTGCCCATCCCAGAGAGAAGCTTTCCCTCAGCGCTGGGGCTCCGGTGCAGCCTGTGGCTTTCACGGCATCCTGACAGCCTCTTGTGCCCTGCAGTGTCCATGCCTAGCTCATCCCACCTGTGAGACACTGGAGACTGGAGCACATCAGGATTATTTTAAATGCGGACCTTTTTAATGGAGAAGCAGTGGTGGCAAGTGGGCAGGGGGCTCACTGGTGCCGTGGGGCAGCTGTGGGACTGTGGGCAGCTGGGGAACATCTTCTGCTGCCCTCGGGCATTCACATCTCTCAGCTGGCTTCCTGTGGTCTGGGCGTGCTGGTGCCTCTTTGGTGGCACCAGAGACATTTGGCCCCGGGCTGGAGCGGGGTGCTGAGGTCGGAGCAGGGGTGGCCCCGCAGTGGAGCCCTGGGGAGCTGTGGGGCTCCCTGGGGTTCTGTGTGCTGCCCTTTCCCGGGGCTCGGGGGACGTTCGGCGCTGTCCTTGCCCTCTCTGCCTCCCCGCTGCTGCCCCCGGGGGCTGCAGGTTCCACGTGTTCTCCCTGCCCCCGTTCCTCTCTCACCGCCCTCGTGGTGCCGCAGCCCCAGCACCGCCAGCGCCCGCCCCGTGCCCGGCGGCGGGAGAAGAAAAGGGTCCCTGTTCGCGCTATGCTAATGGGGAAACGCCAGCTCGGCGGGAGCTGCGCCCTTCCCAGCCTCGGGAAATGCCTGTGCACGGCGGCCGGTGGAAAATCCCCGTGTGCCGCCGGCTCGGGGCCCGGCCGGCCGAGGGGAGCCCCCCGCGGGGGCTGCGGGGACACGGCCCGGCCGCCACCAGCCCGAGCTGTCACTGATCCTGTGCGACAGCCGGGACAGCCACAGCTCAGCAGTGCACAGAAATAGCTGCGGCCGTGGGGACACGGGATCCTCCAGGGCATGATCTGTTGAGGGAATAGGCTGTACCTGTCCTCCAAAACACCGGCCCTGTCCCATGACTTTCGGAGAACGTGGGATGTGTGTGGTCGTGCTGGGGCTCCTTGGTGACATCGTGGTGTCTGTCCCAGCTCTAGGCACTGTGGGCAGCAGTGGGAAGCTCTTAGTGAATGTGTAGAGGGTGAAGTTTTCCTTGGAATCAGCCTCTTAAAATTGCCTCAGGTTTAAAAAGGCTTCTCACGTGCGTCTGAGGAGGATAGTCACACACACACACATTTATATATAGAATGAATGGATGTTGCTTTTGCTTGTCCTGTAGCTTGTCTGGAATTTTGGGAAGAGCCAAATGCAGCAGTGGGGTCTGTGTCACTGCACCACTCAGCAGAAATACCCATTTGGTGTGCACAGCTCCTGTCAGTTCCCCACGGATCCAGTCCCAGGAGCTATTCCTGCCGAGGATAGCATCCTGGCACGCTGAGGAAGGACCCAAGATGTAGCATTACTGGAATGCTTTTGGGATGACCGGGTAGGAAGAAGCTACACAAGTATGCAGAAACCGCTGTGGTTTGTCTCCCAGGCCTGGGAAGGAGACAGCCTGCTTCTATTTGTGCTAGCTTGGCTTTTCTGGATTTTGGAGGAAGTGGGAGAAGGACCCGATGTCACTGTAGCGAGCAGGGGCAGTTCTCGGAGTCCTGGCAGGGTTATGGCTGAAACAGCAGGGCCACCCCCCTGTCTGCAAGGGCTTGCCTGGTTTGGGGCAGGACAGAACTGCCTCCCCCAGCCTGTCCTGAGGGCCTGGTGTAGACAGACGGATGGACAGATGGACAGACAGATGTATGGATGGATAGTCTGGTGTCTGTCTGCCCTCCAGTGTGCTTCCTGTGCCAACTAGAGCAAGCCTGCCTGGCCAAGCCTGGCAGTGCCACCCTCTCTGGAGGGACAGTCCCTCCTGTTACAGCTGCCTTCAGCCCCAGCCCAGGCCCAGACATCCCAGAGCCTGTAGAAGCATTGAAGAGTCTCTTTGGACTCCCTGGAATGATGATGGCAGAGCCTTTCACAGGACCCTGTGCTGGCAAGTGCCCTTCCATGTCCTGGCTGCAGTGGTGGTCCCCTGGCAGCCTCAGCCCTGTGGCAGCAGTGCCCAGTGAGCTGAATGGGTATGTCTGGCAGTGGGCAGTGCCCCAGCTGCCTTCATCCCTGCAGGGACTGTTTGCAAGTCCTTGGGGTACAAACTGCAGCCCTTGAGGCAGCAGTGGGTGAGTTACAGAGGATGGGTGGCTGTCGGGCAGCAGCATTGGGCTTTAAATCCTGTGGGGGAAATCCTTGCTAGGAGAGGTCACCCTGGTGGGCAAGGTGCCATAGAGGTGAGACTGTCTTCCCAGCCCTGGGGTTTTAAAGGAGGAGCAGAAGGATTGATGTACAAGGCTTGTGCTGTGCCTTGGTGTCCCAGCTCTGCTGCACTGGCCCAGTAACACCAGTAACACAGGGACAGGGCGAGGAGCTGCAGCTGGCGCCAGGGCCGGGAGCGGTGCCAGAGCCCGCTGAGGAATGAGTGAGGAGGAGATGGAAGGAGGCAGCTGGAGCCGGCGCCGGGAATGATGCTGCCTGTGAGCTGCTGCCGGGGCCACGGTGGGGCTGTGCCGGTGCCACCAGGGCAGTGCTGCCAATCGGGGCCGTGGCAGAGCTGTGCCAGTGTCACTATGGCAGAGCTGTGCCAGTGCCACCAGGGCAGAGCTGTGTCAGGCCATGGCAGAGCTGTGCCGGTGCCACCAGGGCAGTGCTGCCAATCGGGGCCATGGCAGAGCTGTGCCAGTGTCACTATGGCAGAGCTGTGCCAGGCCATGGCAGAGCTGTGCCAGTGCCACCAGGGCAGTGCTGCCAACCCAGGCCCCTGGTGCTGCTCAGGTCTGCTGGATGCTGCAGTGTTAGCAGTGCCTCGTGCCATCCTCTGCAGGCAGGTGTATCTGCTCCAGCTCTGCTGTGCCATGGCCTTCTGTGCTTTTGTCCTTGCCTTATCCCCCTTATCCTGATGGTTTGGGGCCCCAGCACCCCGGCCTGGCCTGCTGTGCCTGACACGTGGCACTGGACACAGCTGCCACAGGCACCAACTGCTGGGGGTTGGGTACAGACACGCCACATCCCGAGCAGAACCGGTGTGCTCTGGCTCGTGTTCCCACCCACAGATCCCACTGGAGTGGAGCTGACACCAGCCCGTGGTGGGTGGTGGGCAGGGGTGATGCCACTGATGCCAGTCCAGGGTGGGTGACAGGCACCGAGGGTCCTGTGGGAGCAGGGTGGAGCCCAAGCATCGCTGTGGATCTGCTTGCCCTTGCTCCTGGTGACACAAATCACCAGTTTATGGGGTGTTCTTATGTGCCTGCAAGAAGAACCCTGGCCCGGGGAGCTGTGAGTGGGGTGCTGGCACAAATATTTGTGAAGTGACCTTTTATTGTGGCACTCGTGAACAAATGATGTTTGCAGAAGGCAGATAAGGAGCTGTGAATAGCTAGAGTGAAGGGCTCAGCCGTATCTGATAGCTGGGGGTGTCGTTCACCCCGCTGGGGTCCCACCAGCAGGCTGGCCCTGGATGCCCCTGCTCTGTGATGAGGTGCCTGCTGTGCCGTGGTGAGCCTGGGTGCCCACCTGAGCAGCACCTGAGCACCCAGGGATGGCACCACGGCTGAGCACACCTTGTGCCTTGCAGAGGAGAGCGCAGGCAGCTGCCAGTCAGCTTGGGCACGACCGGAGTGACGATCTGAACCGTCCAGGGTTTGGGTTTCTAACGTCCTACGTGTGTCTTTGACAGCCAAACTCCCCCTTCAGCTCTGGAGTGTCGGTCACTCCTCGCCCCTTCCCACTGCCTGGGAATGGGAGCAGCTCGGTGCGCTCCAGGCAGGAAGGAAAGCCTGGAGCTGTTTAAAACTCGCAATCTTCAGGGGATTTCAGTCGCGTCCAAGCCCGTTCCCAACCAACTGAATAACGGTGCAGGATTTGAATGCTGGCCCGCCTCCGCGGCTGCCTGCCGCTCCTCCCTCCGCCCCGGCCGCTCCTGCCCGCTCGGGGCTCTGCCGGCTCCGCTGCCGCAGCGCTGCCATGGGGGTGCCGGGGGGGGCTCTGCCCGCGGCCGGGGGCAGCGCCGCGGCCTAGGGGGGTCTGCCGGGGCCCCGCCGCACACCATGCCATTGCTGGATTTCCTCTGGGCTTGCT
>VZRX01004418.1:0-27594 GCA_013398075.1 Notiomystis cincta | reverse complement strand
AAAAAGTTCAATGATTTGGTAAATTTTCATTTCATCTCCCTCCCCAGTGCCAACCACTCCCAGTTCTCCCACTCTGGGCAGGGTACAATGTCCTGCTCTCACCTTTCCCTACACTCAATATCTATCAATTTTTTTCCCAAACCCCCACCAATTTGCATTTTTGCTGGAGATAATTTTAAAAGGAGGCACCTTCTCCCTTCTCTACCCTCACCTGGACATTGTTTTCCACAGGAGTGATGTAAAGACATAAAAAATTCGCTTGACAGTCCCGTGGGGATGTCAGGGCAAAACTCAGCAGCTCTAATCTGCTCTGCAAAGATGAAACACAGCCCTACAGGGCACAATATTGTGTGTTCAGGGGCCTTTTTCTGTCTGGAGCACTCCAGAGCTCCAGCTTTATCTGTTTGGATTTATCTTTTACCAATATAAGCGGCATTTCTGGGATAATTCAAGGGTTTCACCAGAATCAATAGGATTTTCACGTGGTTCCCTTGTAGGGCAGGGTCAGAAAAAAAAGTCAAATAGAGAGAAGGGAAGGCAAGCAGAAATTCAGCAGAATTTCCTCAACTTCTGCACCAGATAAGCAAGGCACAAAAAGCAGGCATTATCCTGAAATTGGATTTAAATTAGATTCCTCATATCTTTCCACAAGGCATAGAAAGGATTCTTTTAATTATTTCAGATGAAATGCCGCTGGAAATTTTGGGGTTCAGATACAATTCAAATTCAAATGCAGGGAGAGCTCACACATTTCCCTTGCTATGAATGTGTTCACTGAGGAGCAGCTGGCTTGGAAAAAGAGATAAGAGGTTGGAGAGCTCCATCCCTTTTTCCTTGGAGTCCCTGAGACAGCAGCAGGAACAACCTACTTGCACATTAATGCACAGTTACAACATGTTGGAGGTGAGGAAAAATCCAGAGGTTGCAACAAAGGATATTTGTGATGACTCGAGATTTTTGGGAACTGTCTGGTGGCAAAACCTGGATATCTGGATATATTGCTACATCACCAACTCACTCTTTTTCCAGTGGCATGGAGCCATGGATTGGCTGTTGACTGACTTCATCTACTGCCACATTTAGAAACAATGACAGAGCAGCTCACAGCACCCTGGGTTTGTCCAAAACCAGACTGAAAGACTGACTCTGGCATACCTGGAGTAAAAGAAATCCCACAAAAATCAGAAAATCTCTGTCAAACCCCTTAACAATCCTCTCTCAAATCCATGTGCAAAATTCCAGGAAGATTTTGTGTGTTTTATATCCTGAAGATATAAAATAGAGCCAAGTATTCCCATTGTATTCCATAGAATCATGGAATGCTTTAGGTTGGACGGGGTTAAAGCTCCAAAATTTCACCCCCTGCCATGGGCAGGGACACCTTCCACTGTCCCAGGCTGATCCAAGCCCCAAAGTCCAGCCTGGCCTTGGACACTGCCAGGGATCCAGGGGCAGCCACAGATTCTCTGGGCACCCTGTGCCAGGGCCTGCCCACCCTCCCAGGGAACAATTCCTGCCCAATATCCCATCCAGCCCTGCTCTCTTTCTACCACCCCTTTTTTTTAACTTCCTAGAGCTAAAGAGAGAAGTCAAGTTTAAATCAAATTCCCAGATTGGTCTCCTGAAGGCTCAGGGGGCTTGAAGAGTTCCAGAATCTGCCACAATATCACCACAGCTGATCAGTGACAGATAAATCTGAGGTTCTTTCAGCAGAACCAGTCCTGAGCTTTCACAAAAACTGATTTTTGCTGCTCTGGAGAGGAGGACTCAGGAACATCCTCCCTGCCTTGGGAAGGGCAGCAGTGGGATAGGAATTCAGGAGAGGACTAAGAAGACAGGCCCCTTTCTCTCTAGGGCTTACCCTGGTGAAGAGCCAAGAGATTCCTTCCCTACTCGGAAATTTGCTCCTCCCTCAGTCATTCCCTGCAGCTGGGACATCTCACCTGCTGGGAGGCAGCTGTTGGATGAAAGGAGGCAGGGGTGGGATTGCTCCTGGCTGAATAACCCACTAATCCCAAGACATGACACAACAAACCCCTCATTCCCACTTCCCAGTTTCATCTTCCTCCTCTCCCCAGGGCTTTTGTGGGGCTGAGATCCTCATCCCTGGAGGAGTCCAGCCTTTTCCATGGAGCTCATAGCTCATTTTCTCAGCCACAGCAATTTCACAGCTCAGTTTCCCTTTCCCAGCCTTGCTCAGGCTGCTCCTTGTTTTTCATCCCAAGGCTTTCTGGCGTGTCCCTCGGTTTTCCAGTTGAGAAATGGTGGCCTGAGGGCTGCCAAAACCACAGCTTTGGCTTTTTTCCTCCCAAGAGATTCATTCACTGTCCCATAAATCTCAATATTAAGCAAGTTGAGCAATTATTTGTCCATTTTTATAAGCATTCACCTGAACCATCTGCACCCATGCACACGCCCAGGGCCAGGCAGGAAGAGTTTCCACCGGTATTTTAATAAAAAAGCTTCTAAATTGCTTCATTTTTCATTGAACAAGATTAATAAATTAATAATGTTTGGTTATTGGCAAGAAATATGATATTAGGTATTTATAAATGCACTGGAAGTCTCATGGTTTGGGTTGGGAAAGACTTTCAAGCTCATCCTCTTCCACCCCTGCCATGGGCAGGGACACCAGGACATCCTGGGATAGTGGAAGGTGGCAGGGTATGGAACTGGATGAGCTTGAAGGTCCTTTCCAACTCAAACTATTCCCCATCCTGTGATTCTAAATCCAAGGATTTACTCAGATACCAACAGAATTGGCACAATATAAAACCTCCTCAGAAAGGAGAAAGAGATTTTATGTGAAGCAGTTTGAAATAAAAATGATAATAACCTATCTCCATCTCAAACATTTTTTTTTCTAATTTCTTTTTATAAAATGTGATGAAAGCAGCCCTTTTCTATAATTTCTGAGAAGAACAGCTCAACTTTTAGCTGGAGAAGGTGATGTTCTACCAGGTATTTTTATTCTGTATCCAGGAGGCCTCACCCAGAGTGCAGGATCCTGGATTGTACAACACATTTCCTGGAAGTAAGAACCAGCTGGAGCGAGTCCAGGGAGCTGCTCCTGTGGCATCCACCTGGAATAACCTGATTCATCCATTCCAGGTCACCTGGAGAAGGGCTGGATGGAGGAGACACACCATAACCACCCTCAAAGTGATAGAAAGCCACAAGGAACCAGATCCCACATTCTGCAGGAGCAGGATAAGGAGTACCAGGGAGTTTTTAACAGAGAGGTGGATGTTGGGAGAGGTCCAGGAAAGTCTCCAGCCCTCTGCAACTCAGATGTTGCAAGAATTTCACCCACCTACGACTTGGAGAAGATTATTCTTTGATTCTCCAGCCCACCATGACTCACCTGCTTAGCCTTTCTTTACCTCTTCCTAATCTGAATTCCTGGATGTTGGGCATCCCACAAGGCATGGCTGCTTGGAGAGCAGGGCCATGGGAGCAGATGTTCCTGGTGAATCAGTTCTCCTTCAAGCACAGGCCAGTGAAACAGAGGGAAGGATGAACAGCTCAGCCTGCCCTGGGAGCAGCCAGCTCAGACCTTCAGCTGCAAGCAGACCACAGAATCATGGAATATCCTGAGCTGGAAGGAGTCCATAAGGATCATCAGCTCCTGGCCCTGCCCAGACCCCCAGCAATCCCACCCTGGGCATCCCTGGCAGTGCTGTCCAAAGGCTCCTGGAGCTCTGGCAGCCTCGGGGCTGTGCCCATTTCCTGGGGAGCCTGGGCAGTGCCAGCACCCTCTGGGGGAGAACCTTTCCCTGCTCTCCAGCCTGACCCAGCTCCAGCATTCCCTGGGTCCTGTCCCTGGCAGGGAGCAGAGTTTGGAGCAGCAGCCCCCGGTGAGCTCTGCCCTCAGTCTCCTCCAGTGAACAATTCCAGTGCCCTCAGCCTCTCCTTGTGTGGAGACCCTTTCCCATTCCTGGTGCCCCCTTATCCAATGGATAACCCTCTGTTCTCCTCCCCACCCTGCCTTGCTAAAGCCACCTGTGCCTGCCATCCCCAGGGATGATTTCCTCTGGCAAAGAACTCCAGGGGCTGTCTCTGAGCAAAAGCCAGGTGTGCTGGGAAGAGGAGAAGCACAGGTGCAAAGAGAAGTGTAGAGCTGACATTCCCATGGGATTAACCATCACTTCCTCCTTCCCAGAGAACATGCAGCAAGGTGCCTCCAAGGGATGATTCCAAAGGCGTTTTCCCAAGCTGCTCACCCCACACACATCCTTTTTATCAGACCTTCCAGTGAAGGGCTTGTTCTGAGTCACTGACTCGTTTAACATCTTACCACATCCAAATTGTGGGAAGAAATTCCACTGGAATTTGACTGGGATTTAAAGAATCATCCCAGAATTGAGGTGCTGATCATTCCCTCAGGGACACTTCGTGGCATTGGGGTGGACTCTCTCTTTGGTCACTGCAACATGGAAAGCCAGAATTCAAAGTGGTGGGTTTAGAAATGTTTCCTCAGCCAGGAAAAAGCCAGGGGAAGAAAACAAGCCTCAAGAAATAAACATATATAGAAGACAATTATTTTTAAGTATTTGCAAAGGGAGATAATCCAAACTTTGTGCCCTTTTAAGAGAGTGGGGAAGTGCAGCTCATTCTTCCTGAATGCTAACAGTCCTTTTGCATTTCATTTGGCAGATCCCAGGTGGGTTTCAGACTAATTACCTCAAACTGCACCTGCTTACAGCTGGAGAGCAGCTGTGCAGCTCTGGAATACTCAGGGTTTAGGACACCTGATCTCTTAAGTCTACAAAACCATGTAGTCCACAGAAATGCTTGATAGGAAACAATCAATGAATTCTGGTCTTAAATGGAATTAAAAAGCTGCTTCCTGAATTGCAGCAAGGAGCTCACTGCCTTAAACCTACAAAGCCTTTCTAAATTCTGCAGTGCAGAGCAGGAGCTGGATTTTGGAGCTTGAAACACCCCCCTCTTCCGTTTTTCTTTGTTTCCTCCTTCTACCTCATGGATTATATTGAAGTGATGCAATGTATTTAAGTTCCTGCAATGCAAAAAAGTTTGTGCTGTCTGGTTTTCAACTTAATCACAGAATCCCAGAGTCCCTGAGGATGGAAAAGACCTCCAGGGTCACCAAGTCCACCCTGTGCCCGGTGCCCACCTTGTCCCCAGCCCAGAGCTCTGAGTGCCACCTCCAGCCCTTCCTTGGACACCTCCAGCCATGGGCACTCCAAAGCTCCCTGGGCAGCCCCTCCCAAGGCCTGAGCAGCCTTTCCAGGGAGAAATTCCTGCTGCTGGCCAAGCTGAGCCTCCCCTGGCCCAGCTCGAGGCCGTTTCCCCTTGTCCTGTCCCTGTTCCCTGGGAGCAGAGCCCGACCCCCCCTGGCTGCCCCCTCCTGTCAGGGACTTGTGCAGAGCCACAAGGTCCCCCCTGAGCCTCCTTTGCTCCAGGCTCAGCCCCTTTCCCAGCTCCCTCAGCCTCTCCTGGGGCTCCAGCCCCTTCCCCAGCTCTGTTCCCTGCCCTGGACACGCTCCAGCCCCTCGGTGTCCTTCTAGTGGAGGTCCCAAAATAGAGTGTGCAGAGGTGGCCTCCTGCCTGGCAGATGTGGCCACATCTGGGCTTCATCTGTGACCTCTGGATCAGACTGAGGGCTCTCACCTGTTGTGTGTCCTGACCCCCAGGCTTACTCTCAAGGTCTGAGATTTATCTGATACCATCCCAACCAGAGCGGTTTGGGAAAATCCCAGGGGATCTCAGAGCCATTCCACAGGCAAGGGGGGGAGGTTGCGCATTCCCACAGATCTGGGAGCCAGGATGGAGCTGCCATGAACTTTAATCACAAGTGGTTGTGCAAAGACAGATTTTAGTCACCAACAGAAACGAATCCAGGGCAGAGCTGGAGACTGGGAAGATCAGGAATGTGCAGGCTGTGGAATGAGCATGGAAATGCAGCTGTGGGGAAATTGGTCAGCCAGGTAAATTGCTTTTGGCAGCTGCCACCCCACTTGTTTTGCTGTTCACATTTTACACCATCAGCTCAGTCACCTCTGCCAGCCTCACACAAACACCTCAGTTTTCTCTTCCCAGACTTCACCTCTTTTCCTTGTCTCACACTACAGGAATAAATTATTCCTTGGGCTCTTCAAGCCCATCTTTAGACATGACAGCAACAAAGACACTCCTCACAGTCTTTGTGATGCACACAGCTTTACTTGAATTACAGCTGAACAAAAACACACACAAGCCTTATCTGAGGAGCTGCAGCACCTCTGGAAATCATGAACTGATCAGCAGCAGTGGTTCAAGTTCCTTGTTTTCCTAGGAGCATTAATATTTAGGTCTTCCTGCCTGAAACATTTGGAAAGCCTCGTTAAAAATGTTGTTGGACAAGCCAGGCTCCGCAGTGTCTGTTTGGAAATCCAGCCCTTACAGCACAGGAAAAACCACACATGGGGCAGGAGGGATAAAATTGACTTCAAAAGGAGCAACTGAGGGCTTCAGCACCACCCCAGTCCCCAAGTGGATCAAGCAAGCACAGGATGCACCATGACTGTGTTGGAAAAAGCCAGGGAGCAAGGCATGGCACTGATTAACAGCTCTGAAGAGGCAGCACAGGGAATTTGGGCTAAGTTTATGCAGCTTGAGTTTAGGTGAGGGGTGGTTAGGGGATGTGTCAGAGATTGCAGGACTCTCCAGGAGCTCAGCCCACCTTCCCAATGACCCCCATTCAGGGCAGCAAGGCTTTTTGGCCTCAAAGACCTTTAGCAGAGGCTGATTTCTCACCACGAGACATCGCTGAGCCTTGGAGTGGTGATTTGTCCCAAGCTGGATCGAGGAACCACGGAGATTTTGCCCTGGCAGCTGGGGAAAGTGAACACACACCTCTGGACCCTGCTGGAACTACAAACTCTGCAGTTGTTATTGAAATCTATGGCTCAGCTGATGAGCAGGAGGGGGGAACAGCAGATTGGAGATTTATATATTCCAGAGGATCACAGGAACATCACAACCAGGAGTTTCCTTGCCAGGAACAGACCCACAGCCTCTGGGGACTGCTGCTTGTGCTTCACCCCTGCCATGGGCAGGGACACCTCCCACTGTCCCAGGCTGATCCAAGTCCTGTCCAATCCAGCCTTGGACACTGCCAGGGATCCAGGGGCAGCCACAGCTTCTCTGGGCTCCCTGTGCCAGGGCCTGCCCACCCTCCCAGGGAACAATTCCTTCCCACTATCCCATCC
Organism: Notiomystis cincta; assembly: GCA_013398075.1. Classification (NCBI taxonomy): domain Eukaryota; kingdom Metazoa; phylum Chordata; class Aves; order Passeriformes; family Notiomystidae; genus Notiomystis; species Notiomystis cincta. Next base: position 20,380 of record VZRX01004418.1, on the reverse strand, counting down.
AGCCCTGCCCTCTGGCTCTGGGAAGCCATTCCCTGTGTGCTGGCACTCCAGGGCCTTGTTCCATCTTTCCCTTCAGCTCCCCAAACGTGCTCATGAGGTCACACTGCCTTGGGAGCAGCCAGCTCAGCCCTTCAACCACCAGCAAAGCAGAGAATCATGGAATACCCTGAGCTGGAAGGAATCCACAGGGATCATCAACCCCTGGCCCTGCCCAGACCCCCAACAGCCCCACCCTGTGCATCCCTGGCAGTGCTGTCCAAAGGCTCCTGGAGCTCTGGCAGCCTCGGGGCTGTGCCCATTCCCTGGGGAGCCTGGGCAGTGCCAGCACCCTCTGGGGGAAGAACCTTTCCTGATCCCCTACCTAAACCCTCCTGGCACAGCTCCAGCATTTCCTGGGTCCTATTCCTGGCCCAGCTCCACGTCCTTTTGAAGTTTGTAAAATTTCTTCATTGAGAGGATTTTAGATCACAGAACTGCCCTATGAATCCCAGATAATTCCTGAGTCCTGGTTTCATCCAGACTCAGCTGTCTGAGCTGATTGCATTTACCTGGTATTTCTCCATTTGAAACAAAGTTTGTTGAGCTTCTTTTTTCCCAGAGGAATTGGAAAGAGATGAAACCAACCCTCTGGAGAGCCAGGGGGATTGGTGAGACCTTGTCTCCTATTTATCCTCCCTGCACAGGCCATCTCTATCCTGGGGCAGCACTGCCCTGCATGATGCCTACAGAATCAGGAAGGAATCAAGAAGGAGAATTTCATTTAAAACAGATCCCATTTAAAAGCAATCCAGTGGCATATCCAGCCATGTAGGAAGAATTACTTTGCAAATAGCTGACAGTAAGTAATAGTCAGACTTGATCATCTTAAGGCCTTTTCCAACCTAAACAATTCTATGATTCCATGATCTCTTCCTGGAAAAACCTTGTTGTTAAGAGCTCTTTGATGTTCTAAACACATCCTGATATTAAGATTTTACCAAGAAAAAGTAAAAGTTGGAGGCAAACTCTTGTTGGGAACGTGACCTAAAAAACCTTAGGCAAAATAGGGAGGTACTAATGGCTGTATTTTATCAAAGCCAGACTGATAATTAAATTATTAAGAGTGGTTTTTTCATAGTAAATATTGACCTCACTGACCTGTATTCACCTATATATGTGTTTTGAGGCTGACCACTCATCTTCTGCCATAAAATGATTTTTATTGAGTTTATTAAAATGGATATTATTTTTCTTGCCAGCTATGGCTGTTGAGATTTACTGCTGGCTTGGCTCAAGCTGCAATTTTAGCTTCCCATTTTATACAAACTGGATTGCAGCAGCCAGAACTCCTCACTGCTTTCTTTGCATGGCAGGGCAGCAAATTCCTTCATTCCAGAACTGACTGTCAAGATCAAATTTAATCTCAGGAGAAGTAAAGGGCACAACTCAAGTCAGGCTCTTCTTCCATGTTTTTCTTTTTTCCCTGTGCTTCTTCAGCACTACAGTTTCCTGTAAGAGTTGGAATTGATATCTGAATATATTGTCCTCACTGATAACCCTGTAAAATGTTTCTGCAGTTGGTTTGCAGGCAGAACAATTATAATTTTTTAATTAAGATATCCAACTATCACAATTCCAGCTTGTAATTATGTCCTTTATAAATTCTTAAATTTTTTTGTAGGCTTGTTTACAAAGGAGCTTCCTAAATTTGCCATTCTCCTTGTGATTCATGTATCACAGACAAACACAGGAATATTCTGGAATTTTTAAGCAAGGAATGTATGGATAATTCACCACTAAAGCACAAACCCCTGCACGTGGGGAAAGAAGAGTTGGTGCTTTTAGGGTCCTGCATCCATGGAAGTGAGGGCAGCTTGAGCCAGGTGATGATCCTGCAGCCTTGCAGCTGGGAATGATGCCCCAGGAACAGCCAGAAATGAGCTGGGCTCCCCAGCACAGGGAGGACATGGAGCTGTTGGAATGAGCCCAGGAGAGGCCATGGAGATGATGAGGAAAGGCTGGGAGAGCTGGGAATGTTCAGCCTGGAGAAGAGAAGGTCTGAGGTGACCAAATTGTGCTTTCCAGTGCCTGAAGGGGCTGACAGGAAACATGGAGAGAGACTTTGGCCAAAGGGTGGAGTGCCAGGACACAGAGAATGGCTTCCCAGTGCCAGAGGGCAGGGCTGGATGGGATATTGGGAAGGAATTGTTCCCTGGGAAGGTGGGCAGGCCCTGGCACAGGGTGCCCAGAGGAGCTGTGGCTGCCCCTGGATCCCTGGCAGTGTCCAAGGCCAGGTTGGACAGGGCTTGGATCAGCCTGGGACAGTGGCAGGGGTGGCACTGTTGGGCTTTAAGGTCCTTTCCAAACCATTCCATAATTCTGTGATTCCAGTGCTGGTTTTGGCACGTCTCAAAATCATGGAATGCCCTGCCTTGGAAGGCACCATAAGGATCCCAGCTCCTGCCCCTGCACAGGACCCTACAAAGGACCACCCCAAACTTTTGTGCTGCTTAAGCTGCTGCTTCCCTAAACCTTTCCAGCCCTTCTCCAACCCTCCAGCCATGCAGTATCTGCTCCAAACCCTCACAGCACACTCCTGCAGCATCCCACATTCCCAGCTTTCCCAACTCCTGGGCTGTGTCCACAGCACTGGGATCACTGCAAGACTGATTTGTTTCAAAACACCCCTGGAATATCCATCCCCAGTCTACAACCAGCCCTCCTAAAAGCAGCTTTGCAGCTGCCACAGCTGTTGTTCCTCTTCCCAAATCCAGCTTGGATACTTCTATTCTGAGTCCAGACACAGAATTTGGAGTGAGAAAGGGGGAATTTGTCACAGGTCAGAGTGGGGATTGAGACCAGACCACTCCTCAGCATAAAACAGCTGCCTTGGGGACTTCCAGGCACTTCCAGGCTGCTGTTATCCTCAGTGGGACTTTTTGGAAGTGGAGGCTCATTAACATCAGGGCAGGCTGCAGCATCTGGCCACAAGAACATCAATTAGTTGCCATCCAAGTTATCCAGCAGCAAACAAAGGCAGAGTTCCAGCGTTCAAACCAAATGGGTTTGTAAAAGAAGTAGGCTACAAGTTCAGGCAGTCGGTGCCAAGTCAGCTCTGTGTTCACCAGGTTTGCTACAAGAAACAGAGGAAGTGGAGGTTTGGCTTTCTAACAAAGGAACATCCTTTGGGACCTAAAGAAAGAAAGAAAAAACATTTCCTGTCTGCCACTTAAACTGAGGATGCAGAGCTGGCCTGGAGAAGTCTTTTTTTCCCCCAGAAAAAAACGATGCTGCTGTACTTACCCTTCCTTGAACCATTGCATCTTTCTGCATCCAATTTCCATTGTCTCTGCCTGTGGACAGCTCTGTCGGAGCTGCTGCAGTTGGAAACAATTCAAAAGGAAACACACAGGAGTTCCATGGAAGTGGTGCTGTCAACCAAAGGCATTCCAGCAGCTGGGAGCACCTCAGAGATATTCCCAAGCCTTGGGAGTTAGAGGCACCCAGAGTGGTTTTTAAAAATAGGGGAACTACCCCAGGCAAAGAAAAACTGCAGCAAAGGAATGAGCTGAACCTACTCCTAAGGAATTCCAGGATTTGAGTTGTTCCTCTTCACTGTCAGCAGAGTAATGGAAACTCATCCCTGGAAGAACTAAAATCCACAGGGAAAGCCTTAACTGCTGGCACAACTGCCACGATTTTGGTGCTGAGCTCACTGCACTTCCCCCTTTCCTGCTCTCCAGTGGCAGGAGTGGCAATCCCACTTGCTGGCAGTGGGATTTTTGGAAAAAGCAGGAAGCTATCCCAAAGGTAGAAAAAAGTGGGATTTTTGGCACTGGCTTGAAGCACAGATAGATCAGCCCCAAACTTTGAGATACCCATGAGATGTAGCCACAGTTTAAAACCTCTTCATTGCTAAGCATCATCATCATCATCATCATCATCATCGTCATCATCCAGATTCAGTGGCAGGCACCAGCTTTTCCACAGGATGCTTTGTCCATACCAAGGTTACAGGGACATTCCCATCACCAGGGCTTGGGACATTTGGATGACCAAGAGGCTCAGCTGTCCCTCTGCCCAGCTGTTCAACATCTGCTGCCCAGCTGCTGCAGGAACAGCAAACCCAGGGCACTCGGGATGCCCAGATGGGCAGCAGCTCATCCCGAGCCAGCCCTGGCCCTCACCTGCTCCACAGGGAGTTTCTGCCCAGGGAATGTTGGACAAACATTGCCAAACTGCTTATTTGATAACATAAAAGAGCAGGAACAGCAGAGGATCATGGAAAGAATCATGGAGTGAATCAGAGACCTTAAGGTTCAGCTCATTCCCACCCCTGCCATGGGCAGGGACACCTTCCACTATCCCAGGGTGCTCCAAGCCCTGTCCAGCCTGGCCTGGAGCACTGCAAACACCAGTGCAGAACCAAATTTCTGCCTCTCTTTGTGGTTTTATTAATGACTGCTACCTAATTAAACCAAAGGGATCAAAAGAGGCTTTTAAATGAACTTCCACCAGGTTTAACCTGGCAATCACAGAGCAAACTTGGCATCAGGTGCATGAACCTGCAGCCTGTTTCTTTTGCAAACCAATCTGGGTTTCTGTAAGGTCTCTCTGTGGGTTTCACATAGCAAATATCAACAGAAAACTGTTTCTAAGCACAATTCTGCAGTAAATTCAATGAAATTTTGCTTAATCATACATAAGCCTGAAGGGATAAAAGCCAGCCAGCCCCAGGCTGACTGGGCAGAAACAGGCCAAACACCGAGGATCTCATCCAAGCAGGAATTTATTTGGGATGGATTAAAAGCCACAGAGACTGGAGGAGAATTAGTGAAACCCAAAGAAAGCAGAAGGCAGTGGTCAGCAGCTCCCTGCCAAGGAGCAGAGACAGGCTCCCTGTGTGTGCACTGCCTGGAAAAGGAAAAGGAGCACTGGGAGCTGTGAGCATGGAGATAAACTGTGGCTTTTCCAAGGGGATCCAGCAGCAGCAGCCCCAGGTTCACTGGGATTGTGGGTCTGAGGTAATGAGTGTAAGGTCCAAAATCAACAGCACTGACCTCACAAACACCCCTGCACCAGCCCTGTGATTAAATCAGAACCAGTGCTGCCATTCTGCAGCAATTCCAGCTTTTCCAAGGGAAAACAACCCTGCCTTTGGCTGCCTGGTGGCAGCCAGCAGTTCCACTGTGAGGAATGTGGGAAGGCATTCCCAAAGAACGTGGAAAAGGGGAGCAGTTTGTGACTGTGCTTTCAGAGTCTTGTAAGAAACCTTCCAAGTTCAGGGATCTGTGGAAAGAATTCCAGAATGGTTTGGGTTGGAAAGACCTCAAAGCCCATCAAGTGCCACCCCTGCCATGGGCAGGGACACCTTCCACTGTCCCAGGATGATCCAAGCCCTGTCCAGCCTGGCCTTGGCCACTTCCAGGGATCCAGGGGCAGCCACAGCTTCTCTGGGCACCCTGTGCCAGGGCCTGCCCACCCTCCCAGGGAAAAATTCCTTCCCAATATCCCATCCAGCTCTGCCCTCTGGCACTGGGAACCCATTCCCTGTGTGCTGGCACTCCATCCCTTGGAAATATTCTCTCTCCATGTTTTCTGCAGGTTCCTTCAGGCACAAACCTCTCCCATTCTCTATCCCAGGATGAGATCTCGGGCTACAGCCTGAACCCACACTGGTGCTGGTGGAACAGAATTCCATGAGCCATCCATGAGAAACCTGACTCCCATTTGGCTCTGGGCTGCCCTGGAGGAACACACCTTGCTCAAGCTGAAAAGGAATTTTGATTAATGTNCACAAACACCCCTGCACCAGCCCTGTGATTAAATCAGAACCAGTGCTGCCATTCTGCAGCAATTCCAGCTTTTCCAAGGGAAAACAACCCTGCCTTTGGCTGCCTGGTGGCAGCCAGCAGTTCCACTGTGAGGAATGTGGGAAGGCATTCCCAAAGAACGTGGAAAAGGGGAGCAGTTTGTGACTGTGCTTTCAGAGTCTTGTAAGAAACCTTCCAAGTTCAGGGATCTGTGGAAAGAATTCCAGAATGGTTTGGGTTGGAAAGACCTCAAAGCCCATCAAGTGCCACCCCTGCCATGGGCAGGGACACCTTCCACTGTCCCAGGATGATCCAAGCCCTGTCCAGCCTGGCCTTGGCCACTTCCAGGGATCCAGGGGCAGCCACAGCTTCTCTGGGCACCCTGTGCCAGGGCCTGCCCACCCTCCCAGGGAAAAATTCCTTCCCAATATCCCATCCAGCTCTGCCCTCTGGCACTGGGAACCCATTCCCTGTGTGCTGGCACTCCATCCCTTGGAAATATTCTCTCTCCATGTTTTCTGCAGGTTCCTTCAGGCACAAACCTCTCCCATTCTCTATCCCAGGATGAGATCTCGGGCTACAGCCTGAACCCACACTGGTGCTGGTGGAACAGAATTCCATGAGCCATCCATGAGAAACCTGACTCCCATTTGGCTCTGGGCTGCCCTGGAGGAACACACCTTGCTCAAGCTGAAAAGGAATTTTGATTAATGTCAACTAAATGCATTTACACTGTGGAGAACCTGTAACATTTGCTGTCTTATAAAAAAAGAAAGGAAAAATTTGCATTCCACCATCTGACTGTGGACCAGGCAGCTGGGATTTGACTGGGATTTTGACTCACTGAAGTCTCTGTGCCCATCCTTGCAGAGCTGCTGGATAAACAGAGGTGCTTCATTAACAACAATGCGAGCAGCCCTCGGAAATCTCTCAGGAAAGGCTTCAGACACACAGAGATTCATTCCCACCCCTTCCATCCAGGGCACACAAGCCAAGGGTTTAGGAGGACGTTGCTGTGCATCAGGCAGCAAGGATGAGGGGGAATTTGAGATGGCTCCCGAGGGAATCTGATGATGCAAGAGATGTGCTGTTAATGAGCCACTTAACTGGAAGCAACCTGACATGAAAAGCTGATGTCAAGGACTGCAGGAAGCTCTTCCCGCTGATTCACAGGGATCTGGACCTGTGAACCCAGAACCCTCCTGCACCCTGCTCATTAATCCAGCTCCAGCTTGTCCAAGCACTCAGCTGCTTCCAGGAACTGGGAGTGTGGCAAGGCTCAGGCTGATGCTTTGGGCTTCTTCCCTTTTGTAGAAAGAAGAAGGAAGAGATTTTTTTCTTTCTCATTACCATTATGCACTCCAGCTCCTTTTATTTATCTCTCACCATAAGTCACATTGATTTGGGGTAGAAAAGACTTTCAATTCAGATTTTGAGGCCTTTCTTTAGGTGAGATGCTTAAGTTGGGGATATTTATTGTCCAGCTAAACTGGAGTTGTTTAGTCCATATAATCCACTTTGTGTAGGACAGGCATTTTCTGTGTCTCCTCCAGTTGCTGCCAGGACCTAGAACAGTGCACCCCAAAGCTTAATTTTGCCATGGTTATAAAAATCTGGGCTGGCCAGTGGGATTTCCTTCAGAGGTGATGTGGTGGATGCATTTCAGAGTGGAGTTCTGTATTTACCAGGGGGAAATGAGGAAAAAGGGACCTCAAAGCCCATCCAGTGCCATGGGCAGGAACACCTTCCACTGTCCCAGGCTGATCCAAGCCCTGTCCAACCTGGCCTTGGACACTGCCAGGGATCCAGGGGCAGACACAGCTTCTCTGGGCACCCTGTGCCAGGGCCTGCCCACCCTCCCAGGGAACAATTCCTTCCCAATATCCCATCTAATCCTTCTCTGTTTTGGTTTGAACCCGTTCCCCCTTGTCCTGTCACTACAACACTTTTGCCTTTCATATTCAGAAATAGCACAAAATAGTTCTTACTTTATTTCTTGCCTCCCTGCTTGCCAAAACAAGAGATTTTTGTGACTCCTCATGAAGACAAAAGTGATAAAAGCAATAGAGTTTGGGTTGAATCCTTTATTCCAACAGGAAGTGATTGAATAATTGCACTTTATTAGAACATAAATGAAAATAAATGAGTAAAAAAGAGAGAAAGGGAAGGTTTTGATGTGTTCTCTTCTACTCCAATTGATAACTAAGACCTCAGAGGCCTGAAGGGCTTGAAGTTGCTACAATTCAGGATCACACATCAGATTTGGCAGCTCTGCCCTAGACCTGAATTTGCTGAGGCAGCTCCCAGAGGATTTTTGCTGCCTGTAAAACACCTCCTCCTCTCCCAGCTACCCTCCCTCTCCAGCCCCACAAGATCAAAGTATAAGGAACAAATGGAACTATTTCTTTACAACTTCAAGGTAAACCTAATTTGCTGTAAAGCTGCAAAAAGCACCGAGGAGCTGCTCTTCCCTTGGTTCCTGCACCAGGAGCTGGAGGGATGAAGGAAGTGCATCCACACAGGGCAGCAGGAGCTGGGAGGTGGCAAAACTCGGGTCAGGTTTCAGGGAATAAAGTAGACTTGGAATTGTGGGCGTTTGCACTTTGGGACTTCTCATCTCCAGCCAGGATGAAATGAAGATCAAAAGGTCCCTAATCCCAGTTTTTGGCTCAGGGTCAGCCCTTGGAGCAGACAGGTCTGAAGTCAGCCTGAATAAAATGGTTCCTGAGGTCAATTCCTGCACTGGCAGGTTAAGGAAAGGTGGGAGGAGATGGATCACATCTTTGGGATCAGCTGTCCCAGAAAGAAAACAATGACAGGTCAGGCTGTGGACACACAGGACCTGGACTGGGAAAAAAAATGGATAAAATGGAAAGAAAATGGGAAAAACTCCCATGTACTGGTAAAAAGCATGGACTGTGAGAGGCAGAGAGCAGGACAGGTGCTGGAGGTTGCTTTTCCTGGCAACATCTGCTCCTGCCTCACCTCAGGCTCTGGTCACATCCTTCTGCCAGGCACACACAAACCCAGCCCCAGATCAGTCCCAGTCCCAGCCAATACTCCCAGGACATTAAAGAAAGAGAACAGGAACATCCATCAGTAAGTCCAAAAGCAGACAGTCCCTGATATTGCTCAGGTTCATACAAGGACTGCCTGAGAGGGTGCAGGATTTGGTCATGATTGAGCCCTTCCCATTTATTCTGCCATAAAAAGTCCTCTTATTCCAGCCCAAACTTGCTGTCAAAGACTTGGGAATAATTTTTATATTTTACAGCACTTGGGCTGTGAAGAATTAAAAGGGAGGATCTTTAACCTGACATGTTACCAACGCAGTGTTTTAGACAAAATACGTATTCAGGATGGGGAACTTGGATTATCTGGTTTGTTATGGGGTTTGATGCATTTCCAGGGATTATTTCTCTGCACCAGACTTACACACAAGAGAATGGAATGTGTTTGCATGGAAAAAAACTCCTCCTGTTTGGCCGTTTCCTGGGAGGGCTTTGTTTCCAGGTGTTATCCAAACACCACCACCAATGAACATTTGCAAACAGGCTTCCCAGGACACAACATTCCAGCTCTGGAAAGGTCCACTGTCCTTCCCCAGCTTCACAGGGGAGTTTTCAGCACCTTGTACTTGTGGTTTCCTACAGGACTTGAGGCCGAAATCCAGATGGATTCAATTACCTGGGAACAACCCCAGTACACTCTGATCCCACTGGTTACTGGGTCGTTGCTTTATGGAGGGGAAATGTGGAATTAACACAGCCCACACCACTTCCAGTCCTGGAATATCGACCACAGGTCAATAGGATGGCCCTGACAGCAAATCCAAGGTCATTCCCATCCCCAGGGAAGGCATGGCAGGAGCTGGAACAGCAAATGCAGAGAGAAAAGCCTTAAAAAGAGCCCTGCTCACCTTTGTTTCAAGCCCAGCAAACACTGAGAGAGAAGTTAAACACATATTTAATCCCTCTTGTGCTGTGCCCTGCTGTTTCAATGCTGTTGGAGGCAACAGGATATTCCTGCCATTTACAACCCTGGGATATTTCAGTGTCCTGGCCCCTGGTGGGGGTTTGGAGCATCTCTTTTAGGGCCTTAAAGCACAGGTGGGAGAGAACAAAATGCTGCCATACCTGTAACATTTAGGACCCTTGGGGTTTCCTGGTCCTGATGTTCAGGATAATTTCTCTTATCAACAGCAAACATTAATCACAAAAAAAAAAAAAATTAAATAGAAGAAACATAGAAAAATATTTAAGATTTAATTAAACAAGAAATCACTTCTCAGTCAAAGAAATTCCCTGTGTGGGTGGCTTATGTTGTATCAGGGTCAAAGAACTGAGGAGTCATGGAATGATTTGGGTGGGAAGGGACCTCAAAGTCCATCCAGTGCCACCCCTGCCATGGCAGGAACACCTCCCACTGTCCCAGGATGATCCAAGCCCTGTCCAGCCTGGCCTTGGACACTGCCAGGGATCCAGGGGCAGCCACAGCTTCTCTGGGCACCCTGTGCCAGGGCCTGCCCACCCTCCCAGGGAACAATTCCTTCCCAATATCCCATCTAAATCTCATTTTTAGCCTAAAACCATTCCCCCTTCTCTTTTTGATCAGCTCCTACCTGGGTTATTTTTCCCATCTGCCTCTTGCTCCTTGTTGATTCCCCTTTCCCACCCCTTCTACATTCCTGTCACCTTTGAGGATGGGTCATTATCCAATATTTGAGCCCATCTCTCTCCAGAGAGATGCTGGCACAATTTGGGATTATTTGAAAGTGGAATGACATTTTTGCCATGGATAAAACAGGAAAAGTCACTCCAAAAAACCTTTGGAAAAAGTTCATTCTGGTGAATCTGGGACCACAGTGAAGGAGCTGAGGTCACCCCCTGCTCCACATATCCATACATTAAACCCCAAACCTACATAAACCCCAAAGTTAACTTCCCCTGAGCTTTTCCCCAGGGTGGATCTCCCTTGGCATCCTCTCAAAATCATCCTCAGCTTCCAATCTCCAGCGGTGGATAAAGAATTCCAGCACCCTCCTCCTTCCACAGGCAGCAGCAGAAACCCGAGGAAATTCAGTATTTTAATGCAGAGCAAAGTTTGTGCATTTCATGATCCCCCTCTAGTGACTTTTTTTGGGAACACCACCACGGATAAAACTGAGGACACACAGCCAAACCCTGGCAATTCACTCCTCGGGCTGGGGTGTACAAAACCCAAGGGTATTTTTCAAAGTGAATTAAAATTATTTTCAATAGAAAAGGATTCTCAAAATGGGAAGTTCATTCCTGCCAGTTCAGAGCAGCTCATCCCAAGTTTTCCACTTTGGTTCTGAATTCCTTTTTCCCTTGAACACATTTTTCCTTGGCCTTGGCAGTCACCTTGTGGGGTTACACAACTCAGTGACACACTTCTCCTGCCCTGATTTCCCAGGCAACCTTCCAACTGTTTTTCCTGGGGGAAGGGGGACCTTGTTCTGAGCAGGAGAATCAGGTGTGAATGTTCCAGCTCTGGATTTCCTCAGGACAGAAAACTTGACCCAGGAGTCTTCATAAATCCAATATATTTATGTCCAGACTCCATAAATAATCTCAGCGTGGATGGATTTGGATATAACCACCCAAAAAAACCCAAATCAGAGTTAATATCACACTGGTTTGGAGAATTTTATTCTAATTTTTAAGCTTTTTTTTTTTTTTTAATCAGGGTTTAAATTCACCATGTGGCTTTAGGTGAACTGATCTCTGTTTTATTCAGATCTCAAAATTCCTCACAGTGGAAATAGTGCACAGGGCAAGAAAGATGGGATAATATTTCCATGGAAATGTTTAATATCCCAATGGATAATATTTCCACAAGGAGAAACCACCAAATGTCTTGGAAAGCATCATTCCTGACCTTAAAAAATTCCTCAGTGCATTTTCTAGAGGTGATACCTGAGACCAGGAGCCTGCACAGGATATTCCCAACTCCACAGTGGGTTCAAATCTCCATCAGTCCAATGGGATTGCAGAATCTGATTATTTCTAAAAGCTAAAATACTGCTTGGGTTATGCTGGTAGCCAGGTCTGACTGGAAAATTCCCAGATTTCCCTGGAATGCAGCAGCTGTTGCTTGCAATGATCTTTGGGATGGTAAGGGTTAAGTCTTTGGGACCCTAAGGACTTTTCCAAGGAATATTCTCTGAGAGCACAGCCTTTTCTGGCCTTCCCGACTCCAGCTTAAATTCTTGGGATCAGCTGGGGAATTCTGGGGCTGCTGGGTCCCAAAACAAAGATCTGGGCTGCAACAAAGAAATCCCAGAGCTCACGTGGAGCATCTGATGTCACCCAAGAGGCCACGAGAGCTCCAGCACTCCAATATCAGGGAATGCTTTGGGTTGGAAGGACCTCAAAGCCCATCCAGTGGGCAGGGACACCTTCCACTATCCCAGGCTGCTCCAGGCCTGGAGCTGGTTTGGTTCATCCCAGGTGCCAGAGCAGGTAAAAGCTGTTTGCACTGAGAGGTGCAGCCTGGGGCAACCTTTCATGTCCATCCCATCCCATCCCATCCCATCCCATCCCATCCCATCCCACTCTCTAAAAGCCTCTGGTCATTTTCCCAGACATTTCCCCACCACCCCCATTCCCACCAGTCTGGTTTTATCCTGTGGGAGTTGTTCCTCTCTGTTTTTGGCTCGTGCTGATATTTTAAGTGTCAGATCTGCTCCACTTTTCCCCTATTCCACTTTGCCTTTGTCCTGGATTTATTCCAGTTCCCTGACACAGGACAGGGAAGCAAATTATCCCTCACTCCATCATTTGGGGTACTTGGTTCCAGGCTTATTTAGACCTGGTTTCACTGGCACAAAATCCCCCTTTTGGCCAGGCTAAATTTATTCCATAGCACTCCTCAATCTATTTAGCTCTTGCTAAATCCTTGCATCCCTTGTCCCTTCAATCACTGGACTTTGTAAATGATCAATTCCATCTCAGAGATGGAAAATTTACTTTGTTTCTAACTCCAGTAATTTCACAGAGGAACTGATGGAGTGATTCTCTTTTGGGAAGAAAAAGCAATTCTGCCTTGATTATGTTAGTTCCTTCCAAATGTATTTTCAATTCTAATTTACTGCCTCTTTTGTGTCTTTCATACCTCTTGTTCCATTTTTAAAATGGTGTAAATTACAACAGAATCTGGCAATTTATTTTGGGATGAGCTGTGATTCCAAAATAACAAATTATTCATTATAAAGTTTAGCAGCAAACCTGAGAAGAGCCAGAAAAAAATAACTGTGAAACACAGTTAGGACATGGAATATCCGGGATGATTTCCAGTCAGATGAACACAGGGAATTCTGCCACATCCATTCCTGGCAAAGGTGATGCCAAGAGGGTTACAGAATCCCAGATTTGTTTGGGTTGGAAGGGACCTTAAAACTCAGTGAAGACACTCTCCACTATTCCAGGTTGCTCCAAGCCCCATCCAAGTGATGAAATCCAGGGAGAATTACCCTAAAAACCAGTTAGGAGAGAGGTTCCAACCCCATTTTGCAGGAGATATGGAAGAATGGGATGAATAAAGTGAATCCCCAGGTTCAATGCCGCAACAGAAAGGGAGAACACCTTTATCTTCTCCCTTATCCTGAAGATCTGGAGTGATTTCCAAAGTGTTCCATCACTTTCTTGGATGTGGGATGAACTCTTTTAAACGACTTTCTAAACCACTTGGACCCACACCTTTGTGATCAAGGGAGTGCAACTGCCAGGTAAAGAGGCAGAAACCCCGGGGTTAAATAATTGCTGGATTGTAAAACAGAGGATTTAATTCCCACTGCAGGAGTGGGGAAGTGCCTCTCTGGAACTGGAACCACCCTCTCGAGGCTTCCACTGATCAAGGGCTGATCACACCCACACCTCTGATAAGGAGCTGCCCTTATCAGAGAGCAGTTGCCACCTTTTCCCTGAGATCAAGGGAGATTCTCTCTTTCATGGAGGAGCTGTGAAAATGAGACAAAGGACTCAGCCCCACAGGATTTTCCCAGCAGGAAAAGCAGTGGATGTCTCGGTGGGAGAAGGTCCAGCAGCACCACACAGGTGGAGGTTGGACCTTTCACACCATCACAGCCTGGACATGTCTGTGACCCTCTGAGCAAACCCTGCCAGGTCCTGATGGTTATTCCTGGTGAAATCTGTCCTGTGGGATAAGATGACTCCACAAAAGCCTCTCCTCACCTGCCCTGGGATTCCTGAGCACCTGGAGGGTTCCTCCTCCCATTCCTCCCTCAGCAAGGCTACAAGAGAAGAGATTTTCCCCTTTGAGCATCACCTATCCAGGATCCTCTGCTTGCTCTCCAATCCTGGATTTTCCATCCAGTTGCTGTGCTGAAAATCGCACCAAACACATTAGGATGGGTATTTTTATGATGCAGATTTCCTGTGTGCTTTTTTACCAAAATACACATTATACAAGCACACACATTCATCAGTATAATGCCAGTGCAGTGCAATTATGCTGATTAATGTGTGCACTGAGGTAAAAATCATGGAATTCCAGAATGGTTTGGGTTTGAATGAGCTTTTAAGATGATCCCATTTCACCCATGCCATGGGCAGGGACACCTTCCACTATCCCAGGCTGATCCAAGACCCATCCAAGCTGGCCTTGGACACTGCCAGAGATCCAGGGGCAGCCACAGCTTCTCTGGGCACCCTGTGCCAGGCCCTGCCCATCCTCCCAGGGAAGGATTTCTTCCCAATATCCCATTGAATTTTCTCCTTTTCAGTGGGAACCCATTCCCCTTTGTCCCATCTCTCCAGTTCCTGCTTCAGGGTCCCTCTCCAGCTTCCCTGTATCCCTTCAGACCCTGGAAGAAACTGTGAGCTCTCAACACACCCTTCCCCTCTCCAGGCTGAACATTCCAGCTCTCCCAGCCAGCATCCCAGCCTGGCTGTGATCAGGTGGGTGGCATCCTGCCCATGCCAGGGGTTGGAATGAGATGATCTTTAAGGTCCCTTCCAATCCAAACTATTCTGGGATTCTCTGTTTCCATGATCCACTTTTACAGGGGTGGGAAATGCTTTTATTTTTCTGTGTCTCCATTGCTGCTTTAAGGAGCTTTGGATAAACTCAGCCCAGCTCCTCTCTGAGGGCTGAAGGCAGAGCCCAGTGTGGGGATCCTCACTCCCCAAATCAGAGCTGCCTCCTCTTTGAACTCCTATTTTTTGCTCCCCTGAGTGCTCTACTCTGCATTTAGTACCCCTTGCAATGTCCTTTCCCTGCCTTTAATTAAGTGCAGTGACGGATTTCATAGCCCTGCTCCTAAAAGTTGATTAAATTCCTGACCTTGTCAGAACAAATTTGATATTTGCTTTGCAGAAATTATTTCTCACAAGATGCCTTTGATTGGTGTTAATTTTGTTGTCTTCAATCTCTCACTGATTGCATCTGCCCAGATCCTTCCAACCTCCTGCCCAGTGGCCTGTTCAGCTTTTTAAACACTAATTTTAATTTATTCCTCCAAAACTGCTTCAGTGGAGTGAAATTTAACAGAAATCACTCTGAGTGAGTTGTGTCAGGGGAATATTAAGGAAAATCTCTTCACTGGAAGGGTTGTCAAGTTGTGGAAAAAGGCTGCTCAAGGAATTAGAGTCCCCACCCCTGGAGTTGTACAAGAATGTGTAGAGGTGGCCTTTGGGGACGTGGTTGAGTGGTGGCCCTGGCAGTGCTGGCTGATCTTGGAGATTTTTCCCAACCTTAATGATTCAATGATTTATTTTTCCTTTAATTTTGCAAGCAACTGCACAACCTGAGGAGATACAGCTGAAACCCATCCCTCCTTTGCTGTGTTTTCTCTAAATAACACAAATATCATCCTGCCAAAAATCTATTTATTGATAAAAAATTCCATCTAAGAAAAGGAATGGGTAAGATTAAGGTGTATGAAGATGCTCTGAAAGCAGGGAAAACTAAAAATACCCAGCCAGAGCAGAGCCAAGGGGCAAGAACAGGTCAGATTATGTGGTAAGAATTTACATCACTGTAAACAAAATTCTGTTTTTATAGCTCCCAGCTTTATATAGAACCCTTAATCCCCACTTTAAGTGTAAGAAATGCCCCATAAGTAAGAAAATACAACAGGATTTAGTAGTAGCTGAGCCGAGATGGGAAGATTTGGGGTTGGGCTGTAATTCCTTAAAGTCAGGAGCAAAACTTCCATGGAATAAACATTCAAACATTGTCAAGATCTTAAAAAAATAGCAGGATTTAGGGACAAAACCTTCTTACCTTTTTTTTTTTTTTCCTGAGACCCTTTCCTTTTAAAAACAGAAATATGTCTCATTTCAAATGGACTTTAGAAATGAAATAGTTAGAAATATTTAGCACCTCCCGTTATTACAGTCAAAATCTCCCTACTCTTGGAAAATATGAGATAGAACTCCTTGGGAAATACTGTGGACACTGGGATTTTCTACAGGAAAAAGTGGGCAAAGCTCTTTTCTATTTTCTATTTCTTTTACCTCTGCACTCTTTTATAGTCCCTGTGGAGTATAAAACCCCTGTGGAGAGATGGAAACTGGAGACTCAGGAGTTAAGGAAGGGCAGCCAAAATACCTCAGAATATCCAGCTGCAGATCCCATAAAAGATGCTGTGGATGCCAGTGTTATTCCCAAGTGGATTCCTCTGACACACCATGGATACACTCCTCTGCAGCATTCCTTTCCTGACTTTGCAAAAGAAAACAAGTCACTTTATTTATTTGTTCATCAGTGTTATGTTGTTAAAAATGACCTTTTTAAGCTTTGTGGTAGAAAAGGAGAAACTCCTTAAAGTTCTGGTGCTTCAGAGGAAATGAAAGGAACAGGAAAGGCAAAAACCAGAGCAGGACGCTGCTTGTTTTTAATGAACCCACTCATTTGACCATCTGACCACTCCTTTTATGGATAAATCCAAGGTTTTTCCCATGGCTGCTTTTGGAACTGTTCAAAAATAGGCTTCGCTTTTGCCTTGCAAGTCAATTATAAATATCTGTGGCAGAATGCAAAGCTTTACCAAAAAATCCTCCCCAGGATAAAAGGAATGTTGTAACTCCCACCACATTTTAGGCTTTTTTTTTTTTTCTCACCATAATTGTGTTAATGTTCGTTTAATTATTTAAAAAATAAATAAATAATGCAACAGTTTTCTAA
Organism: Notiomystis cincta; assembly: GCA_013398075.1. Lineage (NCBI taxonomy): Eukaryota > Metazoa > Chordata > Aves > Passeriformes > Notiomystidae > Notiomystis > Notiomystis cincta. The sequence goes on along the minus strand of VZRX01004418.1, from coordinate 3,416 downwards.
ATATAGATCCCTCAGGATTGCCTGGGCTGGTTATTGCAGAAAAGTTTGAGGATTTAAGGCTCGTTCCTGCTTTTTTCCTGTCCTATGCTGACATCTTCTGGGCCTTGCTCAGACTGCACAAAACCCTCCCAGCGACTCTGGGGAGGGACAGCCCAGAAATTCCCAGTTTCATTTATAAAGAGACTTCAAAAAAAAAATCTAAAAAATTCCCACTCTTTGGTTTTTCTCACCAGGATTGTTCTACTCAGAGCTTTCTTGCCTGGCCTAACAAATCTTCATCCTGTTCCCAAGAATGGATTGGTTTTCCTGGTTTTATTTTGCACATTGTGATGGAAAAGGAGGGTGAGGGGAGTAAGTCACTGCTCAGCTTCCCAATTCCCTACATCTTGATCCTTGATGCTTTCTCCAAAGGCTGTTTCAACTTCCCAAACTGGCTGTATCCCCAAATAAAGCCTGGTTTGGGATCATTTGGGGGTTTTAAAAGAAAACCAGGAATGTCCTGGCTATGTATTTTCACCTTGGAGCAATAAAAATGTCTACAATGCAAATATTTACCAAAAAAACCCTCAAAGCCACTAAATATCAGGACATCTCTGACAACTACCCCAACCTGTAGCCTGAGAAGCTTTTCAGGAACATCCAGGTGGGGATGGAAACTCTTGGCTCAAACCAGGTGGGATGTGGGCATGGAGATCTTGCTCAGAGCACCTCCCACGTAGCCTGTGAAGGCATGGGGAGGTAAAATTCGAAATTAGGAATTAGACCTTCAAACTTTCTGGAAGAGCATTTTCAGGAATTCTTACAGGATCTCTTCCAGGAACTCTTTCAGGATCTCTTCTGGGAGCTCTTTCAGGAACTCTCTCAGGACCTCTTCCAGGATCTCTTCCAGGAACTCTTCCAGGATCACTTCCAGGAACTCTTCCAGGAACTCTTTCAGGAACTCTTCCAGGATCTCTTTCAGGAACTCTTTCAGGAACTCTTCCAGGATCTCTTCTGGGAGCTCTTTCAGGAACTCTCTCAGGATCTTTTCCAAGATCTCTTCCAGGAACTCTTTCAGGACCTCTTCCAGGAGCTCTTCCAGGAGGTTTGAAGGTCTAATTCCTAATTTCTAATTTTACCTCCCCATGCCTTCACAGGCTACGTGGGAGGTGCTCTGAGCAAGATCTCCATGCCCACATCCCACCTGGTTTGAGCCAAGAGTTTCCATCCCCACCTGGATATGCCTTGTAGTTGAATTTTGGTCACCTGCCCACAGCTGGGGCACACAGGTGTCCCCCAGGACATGCCAGCACCAAACCTGACCTCCAGGCAGTGTCACACCTGCCCTGGGTCCCCAACTCCTCCCTCGAGGCTCAAGTGGCTCTGGAAAAATTGCCCCTTGAAGGATATTGGGCTTTTGGGGTCACAGCCTCCTCACAGGGATCTGGGCCCTTCCAGGTGTCACACAGGCCCTGAAAATGTCACCTGAGGGGATCCTGAGCTGTCTTTGGGCTCATGTGCCCCAGGAGAACACACTGTGCCTCTGGAAAACCCAACCAGCTGCTCCCTGAGGCTCCTGCCCTGCAGGGTCACGTTTTGGAGCAGGAGGTTTTGCAGGAGCATTTCAGAGGTGAGGATGGAGAAGGAATTTTTGCAAGGGCATGGAGGGACAGGACAAGGGGGATGATTTTAAACCGAATGAGAGCAGGGTTAGATGGGATTTTGGGAAGGAATTGTTCCCTGGGAGGGTGGGCAGGCCCTGGCACAGGGTGCCCAGAGCAGCTGTGGCTGCCCCTGGATCCCTGGCAGTGTCCAAGGCCAGGCTGGTCAGGGCTTGGATCATCCTGGGATAGCGGAAGGTGTCCCTGCCCACGGCACAGGATGAGTTTTAAGGTGTCTTCCGTCCCAAAAGAGGAAGAATCTATGATTTAGCTTGGAGAGCAGGTGGGAAAATTAAAATAGGTAAAAAATCACAGCGGTGCTTTCCTGGCCAGGGCCACAAGGGGGACTCTCCTACAACTTTATAGGGAGAGGAAGAAGAGGAATAAATCAGTCCTACAGCTCAACGTGCAAAGCCCGTTTAATGCTTTAAGCTTTTCATCTTTTAATCTCCAAAATTCATTAACAGGTATCGGTTTGACTTCCTGTCCAGCTGCTGCTCTGGCTCCTTTCAGCTCCTGGTTTGATGCTGCAAATTGTATGTTGCAAATCTCCTGCTAATTTTTATTAACGAATTTAAGACACTTGCTTGATAAAAATTACAAACCATCCCCCTGACCACTGGCAGATTCTGTGTTTTATAACCCACTCTGACCAGATTCCAGCACTGGCAGGACCTGGCCAAGGAACACCAAGTGCAGGAGCCAGATGTTGGCAGAGATGGAGGGTGCAGAGGGTCACAAGACAGGTTGGGATTTGGGCAGCAGGGCAGGAAAAAGGGAAAATGACAGGGAAAAGTGCTGGGAGGGAGGGAGGGAAGAGGTGCATGGCCAGTGCTGGTCAACTTCAGCCACCCAGAGAGTCAATCTGCCTTAGAGAAATGCATTAAAAATGGCCAGAAGAAGAACAAGAGCACGATTTGAGGTTTTTATTAATGTGGCCATATTTTATTGCGGTTTTCTGTTCTTCCTGCTAACGCCTGGCTGCCTTGAAATCTCAATGCAAACATCTCTACCCCCAGACACAGCACACATTGATGTTATTTGGAGTTCTCAGATGTGACCATGAAAATCAAGAGTTAAAACACAAGCCTTGTTCCCTTTAACTGGTAGGAAGTGAACATAAAAGGCACGATAACTCTCAATTTCTAGGGAGTTAATATAATAGCCAATAAGCATCACCCTGAATTCCCTGTACAGTGCCTCTTTGCTAAAATGCAGAAGAAACCCTGAGTATCTCTAATTGAAACTTAGCTATTGTGCAACTTCATTTAGTGGGAGGCTGTGGGTTTGTGGTGAGAGTCACGACTAAAATGAAACTGAGAATGAGCTGCCAATTCCCACAAAAGTGGAGGTGACCTCGCAGTTCCTTTAAAAGCTTATCCAAAGAGGAGACATTATCATTCTAATTAGGGCTTCCTTTTAGTGGGGAGAAAATTTGTATTGCACTGCTGCCATAATTCTCATTATAAGTGAAAAAATAATTGTTCCTACTCAACACATTAAATTCCTATTATATCTTCAAAACATTATCTAAACCCAAAAGTCAAAGGGTTTTTTTCTACTGGAGGCCAATGCTTGAATTGTTCTGCCAGGAAAAGTGCAACGGTGACGAGCACATCACATCTCCTGGCAGATGTACATATCAGACAACAGAGACTGATCTTCACCCGCTTTAATGATCCTTTTTGAGGCCCCAGATGTGTGTGGCAGCACGAAAAGAAAGAAATTTGCAACAGGAGCAAAGGAAGTATTTGGAGATCACAGAATCCCAGGATG
>VZRX01004416.1:50055-63741 GCA_013398075.1 Notiomystis cincta | reverse complement strand
CGAGGAGCGGGGCCCTGAGCGGGTCTGTGCCGCTGCCCTCGCCCCCCCGTCCCCGGGTAATGCCCTGCAGAGCCCCCCCGGCGCTGCCGCCCCGGCCCTGCCCGCCTTCCCGAGCTCGCCCGCCCTTCTCCCCGTGAGTTTTCCCGGGAGGCTCCGCCCGCCATGGAGTTCGCCGAGCTGATCAAGACGCCCCGAGCCGATAACGTGGCGCTGCACCGCCCGTTCCACGCGGCCGTGGAGGGCACGCTCTGCCTCACCGGCCACCACCTCATCTTCTCCTCGCGGCGCCACGACAACGCCGAGGAGCTGTGGCTGCTGCACTCCAACATCGACTCCATCGAGAAAAGGTGACGCTCCCCGTTGTCCCTGCCCGCCCTCCCCGGCGCCTCGTGGGTGGGAAGCGCTTGGGGAGGCTGCTGGGCCCCGCAGCTCTCCCAGAGCCGGGGGTGGAGAGCGGCGGGGGCGCTCTGGACACAGGAATCGTCTGGAGCTGTGCCGGGGGAGGCTCAGGTTGGGCACCACGAGGAATTCAGGGTGGTGAAGCCCTTGGAATGCCCGGGGAGGTTTGGAGTCCCATCCCCGGGGTGCCCAAGGGCTGCTGGGGGTGGCACTGAGTGCTCTGGGCTGGGGATCAGGCACAGCCCCGCTGATCCTTTTCCAGTGGCTCTCTCAGGGCCAGGGCAGGGTTCTGTTCTGTTGGGACATTCCCGTTTGATGGTGCAGCTCCAAAGTCGGGTTTCAGGACAGTAGAGAGTCAGAAATTCGGTGTTTAACCCCTTGTGCTCCGTGTTCCTGGTTCAGGGGATTCCTCCAGCCCCTTACAAACGATGCCCCCTCCCTGCTGTGCAGAGGGCTGGGTCTCAGAGCTCTGCTGAAGGGCTTTGCCTTGCCCAAACCCGGCAGAGTTGGGCTCTGGACTTGCTGAGCCCCAGGTCAGCCTCCTGCTGCTCATCCCCACCACCCCTCACTTCTCACCCAGTAACCCTTTAGCAATGTGGCCTTTTGGGGTGAGGCTGAGCTGTGCCTGCACAGCTCCATATTTTATTCTTGCCCATCCCCTTTTTGGCTGCAGAGACTTCACAGCTTCATCTTTTCCCCCTCATTTCTGCCTCACCTGCAGCACTGCCCTTCCTGGAGTGTTTGCCCCACCTCAGCTGGTCCCTTCTGCTCCCTCACCTTGCTGAGCTTGATGTCAGTGCTTCATTCCTTGGATTAATTACAAAATCCTCCCCCTGTTTGCAGTGCCTGTAAGGAAATGTGGTAGAGCAGAGCTCCTTTCTGCCAGCAGGGCTGGAGAATCAGGCAGCAGCAATGAAAACAAGCACAGAGCCTGGAGTGGGGGAGTTGCTGATTAAGTTTGGTGCTGATTAAGTTTGGTGCTGATTTCCCTGAGTGTTTCTGAGAGAGGAAAGGAGCAGAGGGGTGGAAATCTCAGGGAATTCCTTTCCATGCTCAGTCCTCAGCCTGGCCTTGGACTCTTCCAGGGATCCAGGGGCAGCCACAGCTTCTCTGGGCCTCCTGTGCCAGGGCCTCCCCAGCCTCACAGTGCTGTGATGTTTATCCTGGGATACCCCCACTCCCTGCCACAGCAAAAGGATGGAAGAAATGCAAATAAAACCAAACTTGCAAATGGCAAATAACGAGTTGGGTTTGCTTCTGTATTTCCTGGAAGGGTGCCCCTGCAGAGGAATTGCCTCTAGTGGAAGAGCTGTGACACTTCCCCTGCCTCAGGGGACCCTGTTTTTATGGGATTCTCCCTCCCTGTCTTGCTGTAGGTTCGTGGGCTCCTTGGGCACCATTGTCATAAAATGCAAAGACCTGAGGATTATCCAGCTGGACATCCCTGGCATGGAGGAGTGTCTGAACATTGCCAGCTCCATCGAGGTGAGGAGGCACCACCAGCCAGAGCAGCTGCAGGCCTTCCACTCACCTCCTCCCTGGCAGCTTTTTTTTTACAGTTGGAAATGTTTTCCTTCATGTGCTGGAAGGCAAAGGAGACTCTGGGGTTGTGGGAGATTTCCCAGAGTTTTGGATTCCCCATCCCTGGAAGTGTCCAAGGCCTGGCTGGAGGGGCTTGGAGCAACCTGGGATGGGGGAAGGTGTCCCTGGCCATGGCAGGGGGTGGATGGGATGGGCTTTAAGGTCCCTTCCAACCCTCCCCTGTGATTCCATGATGTCTTTTGTCCCCACAGGCACTTTCCACCCTGGACTCAGTCACCCTCATGTATCCCTTCTTCTACCGGCCCATGTTTGAGGTCCTGGAGGATGGGTGGTCCTCATTCCAGCTGGAACATGAGTTTGAGCTCCTCAGCTCAGTGGTGAGTGGGACCTGAAGGACTTGCAGTGGCTCTCAGATGCTCTGTGAGCCATTTCACCCAGCACTGGCTGGACTGGGAGCTCTGGATGGGCAAAAATCCATCTGGTGCCTGGGTGAGGAGTGAGTGTGGTTGGAACATTCCCTCTGTAACATCAGACATTTGTTTGTTGTTTCACCTTGTACAAGGGGAGGTTTGAGGCCTTTTTCAGGAAATCACAAAGTAGGAAATGGGTTTGGCCTTTGGGGATGGTTCTCTAATTGGAAGAATGAACTGAAATCCTTTGGCCTGGGTTTGTTGTTCTTAACTTGGGTCTGGAGTGGAATGAGAGGAATCTTTGTCAAACCCTTCATTGAAATGGCACTGGTTTAAAGAAATTGTTCTTTAGGAGGATGACAGTGGAGATGCCCAGTCTGAAACACTTTTTCCTTTGGTGATGCTGGGGAAATATTCAGGAGGTTCAGAGAGCAGGAAGCTTCCAGTCCTCTTTTTCCAGGTGCTGCTGAGCACATTGGTGTTCTTTTGGTTCCTGAAGGGCAGGAATTGTTCTTGTGGCATTGCCTCTTGTGTCTCTTACTCAAATTTCCTTTTAGGATGCTGAATTTGGTAGAGTGGGAACCATCCTGGGTGCAGGAACCTGTTTTAATCCTTCCTTGGATTTGCATCTCTGTGTTCCAGGCCTTTGTTTCACATCCAGTCTGTGCTCTTGCTCCATCAGCTCAGGTTTCTGAGCCCACATCCATTAGTGCAGCCTCCAAGAACATTGATTTTTTAATTTTGTTTTGCTTTTATCTGCAGCCCAGCCTGTATCACTTCCTGGCTATGAGTAATAACTGAATAATGTGATCAGCTTGACCAAATTCACTTGATGAAATCACCAGGAAATTAAAGGGCTTCAGAGGCCTTGCTGTTTTTGTCTCATGATTAAAGCCCTCTCATGTGTCTTACCTTCCTCTGCCCCCCACAGACAGACAGACTGACCTGGTACCAGATCCAGCACATGGATCCATTCATGGGCTCTTTTTTTCCCTTACTTTTTCAGGGATTTAAACTTTTATTTGTCAATCTCTTGCCTTTCTGGTCATATTCTCCTTGTGAGAATTGCATTTAAAAACCTCATTGCTTTTTAGCACCACATTTCCAGGGCAATCATTGATTCCTTTAAAGTCTCCATGTCTGACAGCTGTTGATGAACTCTTGGCTTTTAACCCAAAACTTCACATTTTGAACAAAATGTTGTCCAAAGCCACCTTCCAGTGATTTACATCTCCTGAACAACAGATAAAGGTCTTGTTGGCCAAATAATTCTTGTTCTGTAGTGACACTGCCTCATGTGACAGGCTGGAACAAGGAAATGGCTGATTTAAATCTTCCTCCCAGAAGTCAAATGAGTAGAATTCCAAAAGTTCCTGCCTCTCTGCTAAATCTTCCTTCTGGATCTCTACCTTTCCCAGCAGGGTAACAAGTCAAAAACTGTATTTCACCCACCCTGCAGCTCTAGTAATTTGTTAATTCCACATTTATCTGCTACAGGAGGGTTGTTTTCAAACATGGAGACAACTCTCTAATGGCAAAGTGAACTGTAAAAGTTAATTTTTTTTAAAAGTTAGGTAATACAGTAAATATTTAGATAATATAATATGTAATTTGTATTCTTCAGTGCACAGTGAGGGGCTGAATGGAATTCAGGGTATGTGCAGGGGTTCATATTTTCTCTGAGCAGTCAGGGGAGAGCCAAGAGCCAAATTCCACAACTGCAGGACTCTGCAAACCAGCTCTGGAAATTCAGTTTCCTAAAATAAAAAGGCCAGGAGAAGTTTGTGCACTGACAGTGTAATTAACAAAGGTGTTTTATTGCCAAGAAAATCACTTGCTTCGTTCTCCTTTTCTTTCTCCCTTTCTTCCTTTTTCTTTCCTCTTTTCTGTCCCCCTTTTTTCTCTTTTTTTTCTGTCCCTCTTTTTTCTCTTCTTTTTCTTTCCCCCTTTTTTCTCTTTTTTTCTTTCCCCCTTTTTTCTCTTTTTTTCTTTCCCCCTTTTTTCTCTTTTTTTCTTTCCCCCTTTTTTCTCTTTTTTTCTTTCCCCCTTTTTTCTCTTTTTTTCTTTCCCCCTTTTTTCTCTTTTTTTCTTTCCCCCTTTTTTCTCTTTTTTTCTTTCCCCCTTTTTTCCTCGTTTTTCTTTCCCCCTTTTTTCCTCGTTTTTCTTTCCCCCTTTTTTCTCGTTTTTCTTTTCCTCTTTTTTCTCGTTTTTCTTCCCTTTTTCTCTTTATTTTCTTTCCCCCTTTTTCTTTCCCTGTCTTTCACTCTCTTTTCTTTCCCTTCCCCTCCCCCTTTTCTCTGTTTTCTTTCCTCTTTTTAGCAGAGTTTTGAACAATTCAGTTGTGCTTTATCTTCTTGTCAGAGCTCCTCTAAAAAAGCAGAATTTTCTGGGTTTGGGCTCAGGTTTTTTTAAGGTCTATTGGTAGAGCTTGAGCTGTTTCCTCATGTTTTGTAGGAAAAGACCTCTCCTGGTAATTCTGAGTTTTAGGAGGAAGGATAGCTTGGGCATTTGGACATCAGGCTTGCTATAAAGGAGTATTAGGACAAGAAAAGTGGAAATGTAAGAGTTGTTCATGTACTGGGCTGAAGAATCCCTCCTTCTCCTTTTCCTTTGGTGTTCTCCCTCCTTTCTGCTCAGCCCCCATCCCTTTGCTGCTTTTATCCTTAACCTCTTTTGATTCCTCAGAGCTCAGATGTCTTGCTGGCAGAATTTAGGGTTCACTCTGCACTCCCTGAGTTTCACACAGCACAGTTACCTGGTTGAAGGTGAGGTCTCCCTTCATCCCTTCCCCTGCCGTCCTTCTGCTCCCTCTGCTGCTCTTCCAGTTGCCAGTGGCTCTTTTCCCTTCCACACTCCAGCCAGGCCAAAGCTAAAGGAGTTGATTTGGGCAGTCTGGAGCTGGCAGTGCAGAGGTTCATGGGATCTCTGCAGCAGGAGCTGTTGGAGGGAAGACAAATGGTGCCAAGTGCTGCCAGGCTCCTCCTCCTTGCCATGGAAATCACACCGGGATTGTCTCTGGTGTAAATGGGGAGGAGAGCAGGGTTGAATTACCAGAGTGGGGATAAATCAGGGGCTGCTCTTCCCTTCCTGTCCCTGCTGTGGTGCCAGTGACAGCCAGTCTCCCAAATGCTCCAGAGTTCTGGTTTTGCCTTCTGCACATCCTGTGTGGCTGTGAGGTTTTTATCAGTTTGAGATTCCAGATCCATGTGCATTTTTTTCATGGTAATCAAACTCCACACCCTCTTACATAAACTAACACAGAGACTCCAAAAACCTTATTTAAAATCCCATTGTTAGTGCATTAAAAGCTGGAGCTGTGACCAGCCCCATCCTTTTGTGACCCAGAACTTCTCATTTCTGTTGATAACACGATGGCCAGAGGCAATTTGACTTTGCATCTGGGAGAGGCTCTGCTTTTTATAAAAAGGAGCTGTTCAGAGGAGCTGTTTTGAGGCTAATGAATAATGAAATAAGGTTGTAGCAGGGATGCTGCAAAACTGTCCAGCTGGGCTGCTGCAAACTGGCAGCAATTGCTGCTCTTGATGCTGATATTTATTTTTTTCCCAGCATTTTTTGTAAGGCTGCCACCAAAAAGGACACTTGTCCTGTCTCCTAAGCCACACATCCCATGCCTTGGAGCTGCTGCTGCTGAAATAGTGAAATTGTGAGTCAGATCAGCTTGTTCAGCTGCTGGAAAGGCTTCATTGCCAGAAAACATTCCTGAATTGATCCCAGTTTTCCCCTGGACTAGTGAGGCAGTCAGGTGGATTTATATAAGCAGGTAGCAATCAGGAGGTGTGTGGTGAGAGGTAGCAAGGATCTGGAAGAAAGGAATTGTGATCAGAGATGTGCAGTTAATTCATGTTAAACCAACAGGCCTGAATGGATGTGGGTTCCTTGTGTTTTGTCACAGCCTAATTTGGCTGCTGTGCTCTTCTCTCACTTTGTCCTGCCTGCCTTGTCCCTCTGCCTTTTTGCCTGCCTCAAACTTTGCTTGAACTCAGATGAGCAGAGGTTTGATGGATCTCTGAGGTCTCCCCCTGCTGCAGAAGCTCCTGCTTGACCTTCTTCCCTGAGCTGGAGCCAAGGCCTGTGTGTGACCCTGGGTATCAGGTAGCTGGAATTCTCCTGCCAAGTGCCTGGGAGGTGTCACGTTCAGCACTTCATTCCCAAAGCTTTGGCTCTTGGAAGCTGGAAAAGTCACCTAACAGGAGCTCCTGATGAGCCCTTGGTGCTTGGGTGCTGGGCTGCTTCCAGGAGGTGCTTTTGGAGCAAGAGCTGCAGCTGAGCCCACAGAAAAGAACCAAGCTGGAGATGTTTAAATTGAAATTTTAACCTCAAAGCAGCTTCAGCATCTGGAGTGGGTGGAAATTCTTGCCTTTCTGGGCAATCTTTGTCTTGTGAACTCTTCTTTCAGCACAGATGGAGGGTTGGGCCCATATTCCCTGTATCTAAATGAACTTTTTCCCCCTCTTTTCTCTCTGGGGTCTCCCCTTGCTGTCTGCTGTGCCTGTGAAATAATTTAAAGCCACAATCACCCATTTCTGCCCACGTGGGCTTATTTTGTGCTGTCTGAGGATGTGGATGAACCAGAGGGGGATCTGTTGTTCGAGACCCAGAGGCACCTGATCATTTTTCAATTGCTTCCCAGCTTTATCTGCACTCTGGGGAATGAGCTGCTGGGAGCTGCTGCAGGGAGATGATTGCAGGGAGCACCAAGGGCTGTGCTGGGAAAAATTACTGGTTCAAAAGGCCTTTAAAGGACAACTTAAAGGACAATTGGTGGTGCAAATGCAACAGATCCCAAATGCGACTCTGAACGTGTGCGTGGAAATCTTTTTGCCCGTTCCCTCTCCCACGTGCTGCCTGTTGTGACCCAGAGCTGTGTCCTGGTGTTTTCCAGACCAACGAATGGCGCCTGAGCTGCGTGAACAAGGAATTCTCTGTGTGTCCCTCCTACCCTGCCCTTGTCATCGTCCCCAAATCCGTGGACGACGAGGCGCTCCGCAAAGTCGCCCTGTTCCGCCACGGCGGCCGCTTCCCCGTGCTGAGCTACTACCACAAGAAGAACGGCATGGTGAGCTGGCTGTGAGGGCTGGTTGTGCCTGAAGAAGTCTGGGAATCTGTTGGCTTCCTGCTCTGGAGTTAACAGAGCTCCTGGTTTGTTTTCCAGCTTCCTCTGGGTGATGGAATGAGTAATCTCCATCCTAGAAATAGCCATTAATCTGCTTGTTTGGGAATGTGCGTGGCGGGAGCTTGCTTACAGCAGTAGGAACAAGATGAGGCTTGTAAAGCCTCTGCTGGCACCCTGACTGGCTGTGCCTGCCAAGAGCCTTCATGGAAAGGATGGCAGGAGCCACATTGTCCTGTCTGTGAGCAGTAGGCCCTTGTCACAGCCCTGGTGACAGCAGAGCCAGCGCTGCTTCTGCTGTGTGACTGTGCAGGGAGGATCAGAGCAATCTGTTCTCCGAGCCTGGCACTGTAACTCCATTCCGGGGTAGCAAAGCCTGGGTCTTGCACAGACTTTTTGACCAGCCAGAATCTAATGGAGTGAGTGCTACGTTGTAATTAAGAAATGTGTTGGGTAATTGTGTCTCTTGCTGATGTAACCAGTTCGAGGATGCTGGGAGGTCCAACCTGCAGCTTTTCAACTTGATACAGTCTTCTCAAATGCTCTGATGCCTTCTCACCTCCCGTGGCCAAGATTTGCCAAGCCTTTCATTCAAGACTGTCTAGTCTGACTCAAAAGTACTTTGGGGTTTTCTTTGCTTTAAAAGCAGCCAGCCACCTACTCCATATCAGCTGTGCTTTTTGCTGTTTCTCAGCTCAACTGAAAACCACTGAAGGAAGATTTTTGCTCAGTTATCTCTGCAAACTGTGCATGTTTCAGGTGTGAGGAGTACAACAATATTTGGCTCAGAGTGTTGGAGTTGTGACAGTAATGCTGTCACTCTCATTGTCCTTGTGGCTCTGAGTTCTCAGCTGTACCTGGGGTTGCTGACTGAGTGCCCTGACATTTTAGTTGTGATGTGAGCTGCTGGGGTGCTTCTGAATTGAAAGGCATTTGCTAAAGAGAAATCTCAGCTCATCAGTCTGCAGACTTGAGGTTTATTACTCCATCCATGGGGTAAAAATGTCACCTTTAACACATGAACAATTCGAGGGTTTTAAGAACAGGGCTGGGAATAGACCTTGAAAATGACAATCCTGAAAAAGTTGGTTTCATAGAATCACAGGCTGGTTTTGGTTGGAAGGATCCTTAGAGGCCATCTAGTTCCAACCCCCTGCCTTGGGCAAGGATGCCTCTCACCAGATCAGGCTGCTCAGGGCCCCATCCAGCCTGGCCTTGAGCACTTCCAGGGTTTATAAAGGAGCCTTCAGCAGGAGGGCAAGGATGGTACTTCATGTATAACTGAAGGGATGCAGCCTCTGAGATGATTTATGTCATTTAAAACTTGCCCAGCCAAATGTTTGCTGGGTTCAAGGATTTCTGCTTCAGTTTGAAATGCACTCAGTCCTCGTGAGGGCTCGAACGTGGAACAACCGAAGGATTCCGGGCAAGGCCGGGAGCTCGAGTGCTCGGTGCCTTTCAGTGAGGATTCTGTCCCCTCCCAGTGCCTGACTGGTGGTTTTGTGTCTCCACAGGCGATGCTGAGGAGCAGCCAGCCCCTGACAGGCACCAACGGGCGGCGCTGCAAGGAGGACGAGAAGCTGATCAACGCCACGCTGCGCTCGGGCAGGCGCGGCTTCGTCATCGACACCCGGCCCCTGCCCGTGGCCCAGCAGGCCAGGGCCAAAGGAGGGGGCTTTGAACAGGAAGTCCACTACCCCCAGTGGAGGAGGATTCACAAATATATTGAGAGGTGGGTGAAAGCAGGCGCTGCCCTGAGCTCAGCTGTGTTGGGTCGTGCTGGCAGAGCAGTGATACCTCCGCAGATGATTTGCTCCTGTAAGAAGAGTTGTGTTTCCTGGTCCTGACAGCAGCATTGTTGTGTTCCTTCTGTGCCAAAACCAGGATATGTGGATGATAAGGGGATTTTTGGGTTGGTTCTTTGTTCTGAGCAGCCTGCTGCAGGTTTGAGCCATCAGGCATCTCCCTGTGCTGTTTCTTTTCCTGACCATCTTTAACCACACTCCAGCCTTCCTGTGTTCCCCTTTGCACAGGAAGGAGCAGGCACCTTGCCAGAAAACTTCTGCAGGGGAAGATTTGTTCTGTGGCTGTCACATTCCTCTTAGGCAGAGGATTTGTCCAGAGAAGCTGTGGCTGCTCCATCTCTGGAAGTGTTCAGGGCCAGGCTGGACAGAGCTTGGAGCAACCTGGATTAGTGGAAGGTGTCCCTGCCCATGGCAGGGGGTTGGAATGAGATGAGCTTTAAGGTCCTTTCCAACCCAAACCATTCCAAGGTTCTGTGGTCCAGTACTTTTCTCTGGACATCAAATATTGTTCAGTTGTTTGCAGACAAGTTACTAAATTAAACAGACTTTTGGTCTGGCCTTGTTCAACTTAATCCTTAATTTTAGGGAATGCTTCTACACAGACATGCAGTAATGTTACTGGAGCTTTAGGCTGGCTCTTAAGGAGTTAAATAAGCATTTTCCTGGCAAATACTTGAAGTGTTTGGTTTTGCTTCTAAAGATTTTATGAGAACTTAAATTTGCTGCTTATCTTGAAGCCTCAAAGAGAGAGCAAGGAATAAACACAATATACAAGCACTAAATAATCCATATCCTCGTTCCTGTGTTACTGCTTGTGCTTTCAACAATCTTTTCCTTTTCCCAAAGGTTTAATATCCTGCAGGAGAGCTTCATCAAGCTGGTGGAGGCTTGCAATGACCAGTCACACAACATGGACCGCTGGCTCAGTAAACTGGAGGCTTCCAACTGGCTCACTCACATCAAGGAGCTGCTGACTGCAGCTTGTCTGGCTGCTCAGTGCATTGACAGGTAAATCTCCTGCAGAAAGTCTTGGGTGTCTCATTCACTGGCTACACATTGCTCATTAAATACCTCTGGCAGTATCAATAACTGCCCACCTGGTCTGGCTCACTTGGACCCATGGAAGATTCTGTTTCTTCGTGGTGAAGGAATGTTCCTCCAGTAAATCAGGGGGAGGGAGGAAATCTCAGATAAGAAAAGGGTTTGGATCATGTGGATAAGGTATATTCCTGTGTCTGTTGCAGCCAAGCTAATTTAGAGAGTTTTATTGAAGGTTTGGGTTAAAATGTGCCCATCTGAAATGCTCTTACATGGCCTGGAAAAGGGGACACAGAGCTGTTTTCTTTTTCTAAGAAGGCCTTTTTTTCTTTTCAGCTGCAGATTTCTAATACCACACCTGACTTCCAGAGGTTAAAACAATGTTATCTCCTTGTTTTCCCCAGGAATTGGTCCAGTGCTTTTCCCCTCTTATATTTTTATCCCCACAGCCCTCTCCAGGCAATCCTGCTCATCCCTTCTAAGTGCTTGTGACCTCTTTTAACCTGACATCTCTTTCACAAATGCTGCTGACTCAGCTGACTCGTGCTCAGACCTCAGGCTGGAGAGCCAAAGCTCGCTGTCAGGTGCCAGGGTTTGTAAGGCCAGATGTAGAAATCTAAATTGTTTTTATCTGTGGCTCTGGGTGGGAAAAACCCATCCCAGAATTTAGGGAAAACCACCACAGGAGCTGGGGAATGTGTTCTGCAGGCACATAAGCAGCTGAAATGCAGTCTCAGTGGTGAAACAGCACTGCATTAAAATGGGAGCTCTGTGCTTTTTAAAAGCTCTGAGAGTGCTGGTTTCATTACTGGCTGTGCCAGAAAAGGATTGCTCTGGATCAATAGTTTTATCTGGAATTCTTCTCCTGCAAGCATGTAATGGAAAAGATAAGTGATGAAACCCTTCTGGCTTGTTGGGACAGTGGCTGATTTCATCACTTTTAACCTCATCAGATTTGCTTTCTGTGTTTACCTGGGGCCATGACAGGTCAGTTCCAGGTGCCTGACCTGCCTCACTCAGAGCCTGGAGGTCAGAGCTGGGCTGACAAGGCCAGTTCTGTTGTGTTTGCCATGGGGCAGGAATGGCTGGGACAGATCTTTCAGCATCTTAAAGGCCTGAAAGATGGAAGGGGAAAATAGTGCTAGAAAATTAGAGAAAGGTGAAGATTAGGTAGGCAAGGAAGGTTTTGATTAAATATTAGGGAGAAACTCTGTATTATGGGGAGGTTCCCAGAGAGGCTGTGGCTGTCCCTGGATCCCTGGAAGTGTCCAAGGTCAGGTTGGACAGGGCTTGGAGCACCCTGGGATAGTGGAAAGTGTCCCTGCCCATGGCAGGGGGTGGAATGGGGTGAGTTGCACTTCCAAGCTGTAACTCAAAGGGGGCCAATCCCAAAGAGTGAGAACCACAAAGGACAACTCACTGTGCACCTTCTGTCAGTGTGGGAAAGGGTCTGGGTTTGCAGAGTGCTCAGCAAGACACTGAGCCTTTAGTGATGCAGAGCTCAGGTTACTGTTGGTGAGGATCCATGTGGGATCCATGTGGGATCCATGTGGGATGGGGCTGCAGGGGTGGTAAAGGGCCAGCAAAACCTCAGCATTGTCAGCACTGGTGGCCATGGGATGTAAAGTCATCCACTGGCATGAGTTCTGCTCATTCACACTCTTACCCCTTCCCATGTCTCTGTTTCCCAGGGAAGGTGCTTCAGTGTTGGTCCATGGCAGTGAAGGAACTGATTCCACACTCCAGGTCACTTCCCTGGCCCAGATCATCCTGGATCCACGGTGCAGGACCATCCGTGGCTTTGAGGCCCTCGTAGTGAGGGAGTGGCTGCAGGTAAGAAATAGCCCTGGACAGAGCTGTTGCCTGTTCAGAGGCTCTGGCCTTGGGAAGGAGCCTGAGAGGCAGCCAGCAGGTTGGGCCTTGTTGCAGCCCTGCTGAGTGTGAGTGTCCTTTGTCCTCAAGAGTGGCATCATTACCTGAGTCATTTGTCCCTCTGGCACTCCTGGGGCCTCTGCCTCTCATGGCAGGTTTTGATTTTGGGGAAGTGCCTGACTTGTGTGCTCAGGGTGAACATCTCTTACCAAGAATGGTTTGGATAGGAAGGGACCTTAAAGCTCCTCTCATTCCAACCCCCTGCCATGGGCACCTTCCACTGGACCAGGTTTCACCTCTTCCATCTCATTAAAGAAAACTGTTCAAAACCTGAGCTGTGCCCTCTGTATCTTGAGAGTCTGGTCCTGCAGTTCACCCACCCCACCTTGTTCCTGCTCACATTCTCTGATCAAACACAGCCTCAGAAAGGCAGGGAAATTGGTCACAGAGCCACAGAACCATTTAGGTTGGAAGATTGCCAAGTCCAACCATCCCCC
This sequence comes from Notiomystis cincta, assembly GCA_013398075.1. Lineage (NCBI taxonomy): Eukaryota > Metazoa > Chordata > Aves > Passeriformes > Notiomystidae > Notiomystis > Notiomystis cincta. Next base: position 51,047 of record VZRX01004416.1, on the reverse strand, counting down.
ATCACTTGTCCATGTCCCCAAGTGCCACATCCATGTGGCTTTTACATCCCCCAAGGGTTGGGAGCTCCAGCACTGCCCTGGGCAGCCATGCTAGGACTGGACAACTTTTCCATGAAGAAATTGTTCCCTAATATTCAATTCAAACCTCACCTGGTGTGACTTGAAGCCATTTCCTCTCCTCCTGTCCCTGTTCCCTGGGAGCAGAGCCCAACCCCCTGGCTGCCCCCTCCTCTCAGGGACTTGTGCAGAGCCACAAGGTCCCCCCTGAGCCTCCTTTGCTCCAGGCTGAGCCCCTTTCCCAGCTCCCTCAGCCTCTCCTGGGGCTCCAGCCCCTTTCCTGGACATGTTCCAGCTCCTCCCGGTGTTTCTTGTCCGGACAGGCCCAAAACTGGATCCCAGGTGCCCCAGCAGTGCCAGCACTGAGGGACAGTGGTTACTACCAGCTTGTTCCTGGCTGCCTGAGCAGCTGCATGCACAGAACATGCTCTGAAGTGTTGTTTCCACGTGTCCTCACACCCCATTCCTTCGTCTGTGATTCCCTCCAGGCTGGCCACCCTTTCCAGCAGCGCTGTGCCCAGTCAGCCTACTCCAACAGCAAACAGAAGTGGGAGGCCCCAGTGTTCCTGCTGTTCCTGGAGTGTGTGTGGCAGATCCACCGGCAGTTCCCCTGCTCCTTCGAGTTCAACGAGCAGTTCCTCATCGTGCTCTTTGAACACGCCTACGCCTCCCAGTTCGGCACCTTCCTGGGCAACAGCGAACACGAAAGGTTGCCAAGGCTGCTTGCCTTCAATCCTTTAAATGTTGGCTGAGTTTGGCTAAAAGAAGGTCCCAGAGTAATGGAATAGTTTGGGTTGGAAAGAACCTTAAAGATCCTCTCCTTCCTCTCCTTCCTCTCCTTCCTCTCCTTCCTCTCCTTCCTCTCCTTCTTCTCCTTCCTCTCCTTCCTTTTCCTTCTCCTTCTCCTTTCTGTGAGGATTACAAAGGAGATAAAC
>VZRX01004416.1:27532-49841 GCA_013398075.1 Notiomystis cincta | reverse complement strand
CTCCTTCCTTCCTCTCCTTCCTCTATCCCAGGTTGCTCCAAGCCCTGTCTGACCTGGCCAAAAATCTCCACTCATCACCAGTTTATTTGGTCTCTTACACAGAAACTCTTCCATAAAAGAGCAGCCAGCTGGAGTTTGCTCTGAGTCACAGCTGTGGGAAGCAGACTTGTCCCTGCAGGCCTGGGAGAGAAGGTTGAGGCAGGCAGAGGCCACAGCTGACAATTCTGTCCCTCACCTGTGAGGGAGGAACATGACTCTGTAGCCTGGTGGTCCTGACAGCCCCAGGGGCAGCCCTGAGTGGGAGTAGTAAACTGGGGAAAGGACTGGAGCTTCCCACAGCTGCCAGGAAGGTTTGGATTTCCTGTTTGGAGCTTGGCAGTTCTGCCCTCAGGACTCCTTGCTCCAGTAGGCCATGGCTGGGGATCTCCTGCTGGACTGAAGGCCACTGGACAGGAAGGGAAAACCAAGGGATATTCCAGAGAAAGAAGGCAGCTTAAAGCTTCCTGTAAGCCTCTCCTTCCCTAAAGTAATCAGGGCTTAGAAGAGGCTCTGCTGCCTTCTGCAGGGCTGCTGAACCAGTGATCTGCAAAAACCAAGTTAGACTTGAAGCCAGTAAGCTGAAATTTGGAGGAGTATTGAATGTTACGTGTAATAACCTGCCTGTCACATTTGAGCACGTCAGCCTGGGAGCACAGACAGGGGCTGAGTCTGAGGTTCAGCCTGTGCTGTCTGAAGCATTCACTGCAGTGGTGAATCTCCTGCCTGGCTGGCAGTTCAATTTGCTGGTGCAGGCAGAATGAGATTAGCTGGGATCAGGCAGAGGGATCCCTGTGTAACTGCTGGAGGTGGGATTGCCCCAGGAAAAGAGCACTGCTTGCTCTGCGTGCTCAGCTCCTTGCTGCCACCAGAGGGACCTGCCAGACGTGCCCATTGCAGCAACAGCCCTGCTTTTATGTGCTCTCAAATTCCATTCCCATCCTTCCCTGATGCAGCCCTGCCCCAGCTCACAGCTCTACCTTAACACAGGAGCCTGATCCCTTTCCAAACCTGGCATTCAAACCACAGTGAGGAGGTGACTGATTCTTCACCTGGACAGCAGGCAGCCAACTTACAAGTGTTATTTCCTCATCTTTTATTCAAAACTAAAATTGTAATGAGCCAGAATAAATTGCTTTAGGTTTACAGCCCATGCCATGATGGTGAAAGGTACTGAAGGGATTAACTTGAATCAGCTGGGGGGAAAAATTCGTGGCTGTGTGGTTCTGACAACAGGAGCCTTTACAGATCCAAGTGTATAAAACTGACTTGTTCCTGTGGGTTTCTCAGGGCTAAACTGAAGCTGCCTCACAAGACCATGTCCCTCTGGTCCTGGATGAACAGGCCTGATGAGCTGAGCAGGTTCCAGAACCCTCTGTACGAGGCCAACAGCCTTGTCATCTGGCCCTCTGTGGCCCCACAGAGCCTGCAGCTCTGGGAAGGTGAGCCAGGTTTGCTTTCCCTGTTGCAGGCAGTATCTCTTTTGTGATTATTTTGTCATTTGCCCGTTCTGGAGAAGCCATGTGCAGTGGGTTCCCTGCTGCAGAAACCATCCCCATCCCCTGGGTGCTGAAGAGTTCTGCCAGTGACACAAACAGGCTGCCATGGCAGGGTGGAGACTGAAAATGGAGTGGTCTGATAAGTATATGAGGGTAACAGCAATGAAACCCCCTCATTTTTCTTTTATTAACCTTGTTTGAGAGAATGGTGAACTTGGAGAGGAGGGGGGAAGCCATTTAGGGGGGAGGGAGAGGGAAGAAAATGTGAACTGTGTGCACCCTACTTGAGAGCTGCCAGAATGTGAGCAACCTTCGTGAATTCCTCCTTGTTTCAAGAAACCCCTGTGACTTAGGTGTCTCTGGGCTTCCAGGTATCTTCCTGAGGTGGAACAGGCCTTCCAAGTTCCTGGAGGAGGCTGAAGAAGAAAGGATGAACATCATCAAGTACAACAAGGAGCTGCAGGCCAAGGTGAACGCGCTGAGGCGGCAGCTGGCGGAGATGGAGACCAATGAGCTGGTGCAGGAGGAGCCCTGAGCTGGGCTCGGCCTCAGGCCTTTGCTTTCCCCTTTGCAGCGAGGAAGGAAGATGGAAAGTGCATGTTTTGCTGAGCCCTTGGGTACAGCTGACCCTCCCACTGCTGAACCCCTCACTCCACCAACCTCCCTGCCTTTTGGGGAGGGCTTTTTGTTTTGTTTACAGAAGGCACAGCTGGGCACAGTGTCCCCTCTTGGCAGCTTTTCTGTCTCAGAATTGGGTACAGTGTCAGCAGAAGCTGGAACTCTTTACCTCTAATCGTGTGGATGACCAGGATGGGCCAAGAGACAGGATGTCTCCAGTTTATTTTGGACTTTTTCTGGTTTTGTTGAACACTCACAGGATTAATATACAGAGTTCTATATAGATAGGTAAAGGCATTTTGTCTGGAAGCACCTTTTCTCTCCAAGAATAGGTAAGGCAGCTTAATTCTTTCATTTCCTAGGAAAACTAGAAATTATTAAATTCAAATTACAGGTTCTGCCAGTCTACACAATACTCTGAGTAGCCTTCACATTTAACACTTGGGTTGTTGTGTTCAGCATTGGCTTGGGAGCAGGAAGGTAAATACCAAACCAGAGCAAGACATTTCAGTGCAATACAGAACTGAAGGAGGGATTCTGCTGCTAATGTTTAAGCCATGATCTTCAGGTGGAATTGTCCCTCATGGATAAGGATCTCCTATGGACTAACAAACGTTTTTTATTCTACCTGGGGAACAAAAAAGGTTTGGTAGTTGGTGGTGTTCACTTGCAGAGCAGGGCTCAGAGCTGTCCTTTGAACCAGAGCCAAGCTGCCTTCGTGGAAATTCCAACCCCCTGGCTGGGTTTGGACACCTGGCCAGGTTCACAGCATTGCCAGGGTGCAAGAGCAGCACTTCACTTACAGCTCAACAAAACACTTCTGTTGCACCTGATGTGCTTTTCCTTCTTGTGCTCTTATGCTCATCTTGTGGAACCTCAAAAGCAGAAGCTGAAAGTTCAGGTGACCTCACAGATCTGCTGCAGATGAAGGGGCCATCACACTACAAAAAATATTAAGAGTTTAGATGATTTGTAGCTGCTAAAACTGCTTAAAGACTTTAGGGATAAGCTTTTTCCCATTTATCTTTGTATTTTGTAGCTGCTCTTTGTTTCTGTGGCTTCAATCTGCTTTTTATAAAATCAGGTTCTCTCTAGTGATTTTTTTTTCCTCCTTTAAAAAGACAGGTAGGATAGGAGTAGGTCTGAAGTACTCACTGAGGCATTTTTCAGCTTGATTCTATGGGTAGCTGTTGAGGACTGGGAAAAGTTGAATTAACAGCAGCCCATGTGGCTGGGATTATCCTGAAAAGAGCTTCCTGTTAGCCTGGTTCTGCTGGAATGAGCAGAGCTGCAGTGGGTCAGTGGTGTGTGTGATCCCTCTGGAAGTTGTTGAGCTTCCAAGCTGCCTTTGTTTAAAAGCCACTTCACATAGATCTGTGTGAAAATGCAGGATCTGTAGTTGTAGAAGTAGCTGGGGAGGAACCTGCAAAAATCATATATAAATATAGCCTAAGAGAATCCTATAACCATGGAAATGATATAAAATTATGTGATAGTGGTCAAGTGCTACCTTAATGCCTTGTTCAGTCTTACTTCAATTGTTTCCTTCTTGCCTAAGCTAAACTTAGCCCTGAAGTCCTCTGGCTTAAAAAAGAACAAGATCCCTTTTAAATCATTGCTCCCTTAAGGCAGAAGAGTGATTCCCCCTGCTTGCAATGCCAAGTTCTTTTTAGGTTTGGAGCCTTGTTCCCTAAATCCAGCCTGACACAGGGAATGCTGCTCGGGGCACCTGGGGATCTGACCTGCTTGACAGGGGAGGCACAACTGGGCTGTCCCTCCTCCAAATCTGGAGATTCCTCTGGGAATATTGCTCATAGAAACCCTGAAAATGATGGTTCACTCGTTAAAATGATGTCTTTGGGATCTGCACCTGCCTGGGTGGTGTTTCCCAACCCCATTCAGAATTTTTCCATCTGAAATCCATTATCCCCAGCCAGATGGGAAGGATTCAGAAGGCACTATTTTCCCTGTAATAGACTATACATAAAACACTCCTAAAGGTTGTGCAATTCCCTAACACAGTAATTATAGATTGAGCTAAATAATAGAGAAGCAGAGAAGGTTTTTTTGGATCTAATTGCCTGGCTGCTCCAGCCTCTCCTGCAAGCTGCAGGCATCTGAGGAAATTGGGAAGCCAGCTGTGACAGCCAGCAAAAGGCAGCACTTTCCCTGGAGCTGGCTCTCGTTCCAGCCTCCACACCCAAGTGCTCCGTGTGCCTTGGGAGCTGGATCCTGGGACTCTGTGGGTGTCCTTCCTGGGGCACTGCTGGTGTCCTTCTGAGTTTATCCCACATTCTGGGCCTGGCAGCACCGTGTGCCTGCACAGCTCCTGTGGGAGGAGGGTGCACAGGAGATGGAGTGGGGGCGTGTGGGGCTGTGGGTCCTTCCCAGAGCTCTCCTGCCACGCTGCCTCCACCTTTCCATTGAGCTTTCCCAGTGCTCCCCAGGCTCCAGACTCACTCCCAGGCTTTGCTTTGCTGCTTGCCTGCCCTGTTTAATCACGTATTTACTGTCAGTGCTGGGTTTGCCCCTCTCTGTGGGGGATCCCTGCCCCTGTCTGCAGATTCCCGGTGTCTTCCTGAGCTGGGGCAGTGCCAGCTCTGGCTCCTCCCTGTGCCACTGCCTTACGCCCTCGCTGCCACCCCTCTCCTGCTCTTTTGCACACTCTCTGTGTAACAAGCCAGACACTGAAAGCCCCATCTCCAAATTCTGGGGGACAGTCCACGAGGACACTCTGCCATTTACCAAAAAAAAAAAAGAGAAGAAGGGAAAAGGAACAAACTTGCACAGTTTTCATAAGGGAAGTATGAAATATGTACCTTCAGTATTTTGATTGTATCGCGTAACTCTTGAATGTGGCGCTGGTTTTTGACGTGCACTATTGTCCCTGTTGCATAGGATCTGATTTGAAATTGCACTGTAGAGCATTTTTGGTGTCTCCTGTGTGCTTTGCTGAAGCCTTGGGCAGTGCCCTCGCTGTGGGAGGGGGGAGGTCCATCCCAGCTGTGTCACAGCAGCGCTGTGTGACGTGTGCTGTGTGTCTGTCCGCTCCCGCCAGCTCCAGCGAGGAGTGCACTGCTCTCCCAACTTCTGGAACTGCTCTTTGGACTTGGCTGCTGCATCAGTCTTGCTGTTTTTCCTGTACAGTTTGAAATGCCAGGGCTGGGAGTTGTGTGCTGGTGTTAGGTATTTGCTGTCTGTGTACAGAATCCCAGCTGCTGCGGCCTGGAATTCATTGCCACGACAAACAAAAAAAAAAGTAACAAATTGAGGAAAAAAGAAGATGATGGCTCAAGGTTCAGCCATTTGGGGGGAGCAAAACAGATACAAAGTGGCTGTAAACTTTGCTGTAGATATGTCGAGAGTACAGTAGATGTGTCTGTTTAAATTAAAACCGTGAAGACTAAAAAGTTCTTTAATTACAGTGCTGAATCTTCTTTATGAGTGTGCTCTTTGCTTCCCATAGGAGGGATATGGGTGGGTGTGACTTCGATGAAGCTTTTGCTTGAAATTGTAGCTCTTTTCAGCTCAACTGTGTTTTGTTCTGTTTTATTTTACAGCTGAACAGGCTCTGTAGTGGTAGAAGAGGGATGAAATGAGAAGGGTGAGACCCTGAGTCTGTGTGGGGCTTGCAGAGCTGTTCCCATGGCTTTGGTCCTTGGACAGCAGCTCTGCACATGATGGATAAATAGGTTGATTAGCCAAGGTTTTATACTAATATTGATCTTTTTATCCTGGTATTGGTCTCTCTAAAGAAGGGCAGGGGTGTTCAGAGGAGAGAGGTTTGGAGTTCAGCCTTGCAAGAAGGTGGGTGGTGATAGGACAAGGGGGAGTGAGGGGTTTTAAACAAAACCAGGAGAGATTTGGATGAGATATTAAGAATAAATTCTCCCCTGTGAGGGTGGTGAGGCCCTGGCACAGGGTGCCCAGAGAAGCTGTGGCTGCCCCTGGATCCCTGGAAGTGTCCAAGGCCAGATTGGATGGGACTTGGAGCAACCTGGGATGGTGGGAGGTGTCCCTGCCTTGGCAGGGGTGGAATGAGAGGATCTCCAGGGTCCTTTCCAAGCCATTCTGTGACTCTGAAGGCCGTCAGTGCCTGGGCTCAAGTTGGTTTCAAGGCAAGGGGGTTACACTGGTGCTGGGAAAGGAGCACAGAGAAGTCAAGCAGCTCCTGGGAAATGGAGGCTGGGACCTGTGGGAACTCCTGCATCCCTCCTGGCTGGTGAGTCAGGAGGCTGGGAACTGCTGGGCTGTCTGGTGTCTGAGCTTCTGGGGAAGGTGAGGAGTCTTTGTGGCTTTTGGGGTTAGAGCAGATGGAGACTGGGGGGTGTTTGTGCTGCCCTGCAGCCTGTGCAGCCCACGAGATAACACAGGGATGGTGCTGAAGGTTTCCATGTGAAGATTGATACTCAGCCACTATTTGTGCAAAAAGTCCCAGCTGAAACAGAGTAGGTCTGTTTTGAAATATTTTCAGCAGTGATCAGGCAGTCTGGTTTGGGTTAAACTGGATTTTTGGGGGAGGGAGAAAATAACTAAGGACTCATAGAATGGTTTGGGTTGGAAGGGACCTTAAAGCTCATCCTGTTCCACCTCCTGCCATGGGCAGGGACACCTCTTGCTATCCCAGGCTTCTCCAAGCCCATCCAACCTGGCCTTGGACACTTCCAGAGATGAAAAATCCATCTAAACAAGTGTTGAAATTTTTCTTTAACATTTGTTTTGGAGAGCTGTTGGATTTTTCTCCTGGAAGTCCCAAGTGGTTTTGCTTTAGTGCCATTGCAGGAGTCTCTTCCATGCTGCCCATTTTTCCCCCAGCAGTGAGAGAGGAAACCAGGAGGAGGAATTCCCATTGCAGTGGATGTAGCTCAGGATGCTGGGCTGGGCTGCTCAGTGCTTCCCCTGCCCTGGAAATGTCACCCCAAGCCCCTGGCATTTGTCCTTCAGGGCTGAGCTGATGATCCTCTGATGTTCTCTTGGGAGGGTGTTGCTGATGGCTTTGGGTGTTTTATCTGATGCTGCAGGTCAGCTCATGGAGGGTTTGCTCTTAAAGCTCCAAATCTGCTCCCTCAGGATCTTAAAATACTGGCAGACAGCACAGATGCAGTTGCACCACTGAAAGCACAGTGAGGTCACTAAAATCAGGTTTGTATAGGCTGGGCAGTTGGTTGTAACCCTGTACAGACCAGTCTGCACACCCCAGCTGGTGCTGGTGCTGTGCAGGGGGATGTTTCAGCTTTAAAGGTGTGGCCTGTGACCACCGTGTGAAGGAAGAGGCTCTTTTGGCAAGTGGCTCATCCAAAGGTACAAGAGAGACAGGAAATCTGATTCCTGCTGCTGGTTCCTGGCAGGGAAAACATTTGTTGGGAGCCCCAGCAAGGTAAGTGCAGCATTTCTACAGGGAGTTTTCTGGGTTTGGCTTGTAAGTCCTTGGTGGTACAAAATAAAAGCTTTGTGGCAGGAATAAGGGTTGTTCCAGAGTTTGTTTGGGGTTTTTTGTGCAGAGAAGTGCTTGCCTTCAAGTCTGTACTGTGCTCCATCTCATCACATCCATTTTTTGGGGACCAGCATGAACACTTCCAGGGATGGGGCAGACACATCCATCCCTTATTTTGGGGAAAAGCAGCAATTTGTACTACAGTGAGGTAAATACAGGGCTCTGGTTTCTACATTTCCCTCAGCTGGGGAATAACAAAAAAAAAACCCCAAAAACCCACAACACAAACCTGTGCCTTACTGGGAAAAAGATTTTCTTCCAGAGATCTTGGAAGGACACTTGTGCAACATCCTGGCTGTGCTGCCAGCAGTTGGCAATGCTGTTGTTTCACAATGGGGAAGGCTGTGGCAATCCTGAATTTAAATTCTGTTCTGCTCTCCTCCGCCCCTTTTTCCTCCCCACTTGTGCTGGTCCAGCTGTTTGTGGTTCCACGTGGCACAGGGGATTTGGGAAATGAATGGAAATGTGACACAGGCAGGAGGGAAGAGCCCTGCAGGCTGACTCAGAAACTGGGGTGTTAAGCCTGGCATTGATGCTTTGAGTAAATTAAGACACAGGGAGGATTTGTAAGGTGAAAATCCACAAGGAGCTGCTGGAGAGAGTCCAGAGGAGCCACAGAGCTGCTCCAAGGGCTGGAGCCCCTCTGGAGCCAGGCTGGGAGAGCTGGGGGTGTTCACCTGGAGAAGAGAAGGATCCAGGGAGAGCTCAGAGCCCCTTCCAGGGCCTAAAGGGGCTCCAGGAGAGCTGGAGAGGGACTGGGGACAAGGGATGGAGGGACAGGACACAGGGAATGGCTTCCCACTGCCAGAGGGCAGGGATGGATGGGATATTGGGAAGGAATTCCTGGCTGTGAGGGAGCTGAGGCCCTGGCACAGGGTGCCCAGAGAGGCTGTGAGCTAAAAGGGGAAGAGGAGAGCGGACACACCTCAAGCCTTGCCCACCCCTGTTACAGGAGCCCTGCACTGAGCACCCCTGGCACTGTCACAGGGACTAAAGGCAGCTGCTCTGCTCAGCGTGGGCAGAGCAGGGAACCGGAGGGACAGCACATCCCTGAAGTGTCTCCAGGTGCCCTGAAAGGCTGGGAAGAGCTCCTTGCCCTGAGCTCTCCGAGCACAGTGGGTGGTGAGGGTTTGCAGGTTCAGCAGGGCAGAGGGCAGAGCAGGAGACCACAAAACCCCCGTGTGTGGGAGGGGGTGGGAGGGACACCAAGCCCGAGGCTCTGGGAGAGGCTGCTGCAGAAAGCTTTGCAGGAGCAGCACTCCTGGATGTGGATCCATGAGAAGGGAGGGGAAGAAGGCAGAGGTGGAGTGGGGAGAGGGACAAGAGGCCTCGTGGAGCCCCTGGAGTGATGGCACCGTGCTGCCTGTGAGAGGAAGGATGTTGGAATGTCTGCTGCTTTCTTCCCCTAGATTTGTATCTCCAGTACTCCCCATCAGCCTCTTTGTGAACCTCAGGCTGGCTTTCCATGTTTGGATTTATATTAAAAAAAAAAACAACACAAAATTAGACAACAAACCAACCCACTAAACCTTAAAATCCAGAAACATGAAAAATATAGAACATACAAACTCCTCCCTCTTGCTGGAGCACTTTTGGGGGCATCTGTTGACATGCACAGAGATCCTGTGAGCAGCACTGGAACAGGCTGCCCAAGGAAGCAGTGGAATCATTATTCCAAAGGAGTGTGGATGTGGCACTTGGGGACATGGTTTAGTGGTGGATTTGGTGGTGCTGGGGATGGGTGGATTTGATGATCTTAGAGGGCTTTTCCAACTTAATTAATTTGAGGGCACACCCAGGTGGGGACTGTCACAGAATCACAGAATGGCCTGGGTGGGAAGGGACAATAAAGATCTGATTCCACCCCCTGCCATGGGCAGGGACACCTTCCCCTATCCCAGGTTGCTCCAAGCCCTGTCCAGCCTGACCTAGTGAGCTACAAGTCTGTCTGTCTGTCTGTCTGTCTGTCTGTAGACACCCAAGGTGTCTTTGCTGGCCACAGGGGTGTTTATTGGGTGGGAGTGTTGGCCTCAGCTGTTGTTGGAATGGGACACCAACACTGCTCAGATGCCATCATCCCACTGGGGGGGAGTTTGGTCCCCTTCAGGATTTTCTGCCTTCCCACGTTGATGTTTTTCCTCTTGTCCCCCCTGAGCTGCTGCCTATCTCATCCCAGCCATCCTCTGTCCTTTGTTCTACCTTTCTTATCTCGCAGGGCCCTGTGCTCTTTCTCACAAGCTGGCAGCCTCCTCGGCTCTGGGAGGAGAGTTTTCCAGCTGGGCTGGCTCCGGGAGGCCTTGGGTTGCAGCTGAACCTGGAGGATCAGGCAGTTCAGGGCCAGCTTTGCTGGATGCTCCATTTTGCCGATTTTGTGCCAGTTTAGTGCTCCAGGTGCTTGGCTCAGTGCTGGAGGAGGGAACTGGTTATGGAATCACTGCTGCTTCCCTGTCAGTCTGGGGGCTCTGCCATCCTGGGGTGCTTTGGGTTGGGAGAGAGCTTTACTTTGTGTCCAGGGCAGGGAATGGAGCTGGGAAGGGGCTGGAGCCCCAGGAGAGGCTGAGGGAGCTGGGAAAGGGGCTCAGCCTGGAGAAAAGGAGGCTCAGGGGGGACCTTGTGGCTCTGCACAACTCCCTGAGAGGAGGGGTCAGCCAGGGGGGGTCGGGCTCTGCTCCAGGGAACAGGGACAGGAGGAGAGGACAGAACCTCAAACTGTGCCAGAGAAGGCTCAGGTTGGACATCAGGAGGAATTTCTTCATGGGAAAGGTGGTCAGGCATTGGAACTGCCCAGGGAGGTGTTGGAGTTCCCATCCCTGGAGCTGTCCAAGGAAGGCCTGGATGTGGCACTGAGTGCTCTGTGCTGGTGACAAGGTGGGGACTGGGCACAGGTTGGACTCGATCCTTTTCCAGCCTAAATGATTCTGTGATTTACACTGAGTCAAGTGATCAGATACAGTGAAGCCACCAGTGCTCCATGCACTCCCCTTCCAGAGCAGGAAAATCCCTTTTCCCAACTGCACTTCTGTCAGAGCTCTGGGAACAAGAGGACCTTTTCTTTTTCCCTCTGCAGAATTCCAGGTGAGCCCTGTTTGCCCTCCCTGCAGGGCTGGATCCACAGTGCCCTTGGGAGAGAGGCCACAGGCTGGAGGCTCTTCCTTTCCTTCCACTTGGTGCAGACTCCTCAGCCTGGAGCAGGCAGTGCTGAGGTCTTGATGGGAGGGAGGTCTGAGGTACACGGGCATGGAGTCACAGGATGGATCAGGCTGGAAAGGACCATGGAAATCATTTCACTGTAAGAAATTCTTCCCTGGGAGGGTGATGAGGCCCTGGCACAGGTTCCCAGAGAAGCTGTGGCTGCCTCTGGATCCCTGGGAGTGTCCAGGGCCAGGTTGGATGGGGCTTGGAGCACCCTGGGATAGTGGGAGGTGTCCCTGCCCATGGCAGGGGATTGGAACAAGATGATCCTTAAGGTCCTGTCCAACCCAAACCATTCCATGATTCTGTGCAGTCCAACCTGGCTGCTGGTGCCTTTGAGATACCACACAGGGTTCAGTGACCCTTGAATTTGACCCTTCTTTGGAAGCTCCAGCTCAGTCTGTAGCAGATGGATCAATTCTGCTGATGCTCCCACAGCTTTGCCTCCCCAGGGATTGTAAATGTGGCTTTTTTCCAGGCTCTGCAGTGGAACCAGAGGGTTCTTTGTGTTTCTTCTCCTGCTGGAGCTTTCCCTCTTTTCGAGAGAGACATCTGCTCTGGTCAATGGTACTTAACAGGCCTTTCAAACTCAATTAGGCACTCGAGAGCCGGGAGCTGTGAGCTCTCAGCTTCCCCAGCCAGCAAAGGATTTCCCCCTCTGCAGCTCCTGTAATACCGTGATTTTCCAAGATTTCCACACTCTGCGAGCTTTTTAAAAACTGGCCATTTGTTAGTGTCTGGAATGCTTGGAAATAACGTCCAGTCCTGCTTTTTTTGCTCTCTGAACAATTTCATTCAGCACTTTTTAAGGGGGAGAAAAATAAAACTAAAGAAAAAAAAAAATCAGCGTCTCTCTCAACCCTGAACTGACTCAATCTTAGATCCATGACAACTGCCAGGGGTTTATTTGAATTTTTTTTAATTTTTTTTTTTTTAGGCTTGACAAGAAAACCATTCCTGCACTTGGAACAGTGAAACCCGAGTGTGTTTCCCCTCTGTCGAGGTGCATCTGAGGGCACAGGGTTTTTGTAGGGTCTCCTCCTGCCCCCGGGCTGTGCCCTGGTCCTGCCCAGCCGGGCGGGAGGGATTTGATTAATCGCTGTCAGATGTGGTTGGCTCTTCCTCTGATCTCCAAGGCCGGGGAGATCTCTGTGTGTGCACTGCTGAGCTGGATTTTGCTTAGCAGAGCTCTGGGAAAGGTCTTCCCCTCTGAAGAAATTGCTTTAATGTTCATCTTTGTCCTGAATGAAAATGATGACCTAAATATATCTATTTTTTTTTTTTGTATGGCTTTTTTTTCTTGATTTAGTTAAGCTCCTCTGAGTGTTTCCTGTGCCTTTAACAAAAGCACTTTAATATTTCAGGATTCCTTTTTGGGCTGCTGAGCTAAAGGTTCCAGCTCACTGAGCTGTGTGCTCAAAGGGGCCTGGGATATTTTACATGTCACGTTTTCCTGCTCTGGGCTCCTTCTCAAGAGCTTCCAGGGGACACTGAGCTGAGCTGGCTCCTTGTAGGTGTGTAAGGAGGGTCAGGGTGGGCAGAGCAAAGGCACCAGCACCTCCATGCTCGGTCTCCAGCAGCAAAATCCATGGATGTTAAAGGGGAGAATGTAGGGAATGGGCCCAGAGCAACCTGGTCTGGTGGGAGGTGTCCCTGCCCATGGGAGTGGAACAAGATGAGCTTTAAGGTCCTTTCCAACCCAAACCAGTCTGTGATTCCTGGGATTTCCCAGACTCCAGGAATTCCTGATTTTGATTCAAGACAAAATTATTTAGGTAAAACCCCCTTTGTGTCCCCAAGGACAATTCTTTCTTTGCTGAGATTGCTCTTTGTGTGGATGGAAAATTCCCAGCCTGCCTGAGCTGGCAAGCTCTGGTTTTCAGCTAAAGCAGATGCTGATATATGTTTGTATCCTGCTCCAACAAAAACTGTGGATAAATCAGGAGCTGAAGGCAGGAGGCAGTTCCCTTCCCCATTCCAGCAGTCCTCATGTTGCCATTGGAGGATGGGTGGAAAATTGCCAATTACAGTTTAGTCTATGACAGTAAAATTTAATAAAACATAATTCCAGCTCTCTTACCTGTCCTACAGGGCACTTCCCTGTAAAATCAGGAAGAATTTCTTTCATGGAAAGGGTTGTTAAGCACTGGAAGGGGCTGCCCAGGGCAGTGGTGGAGTCCCCATCTCTGGAGGTGCCCAAGGAAGGCCTGGATGTGGCACTCAGAGCTCTGGGCTGGTGACAAGGTGGGGATCAGTCACAGGTTGGACTCGATGGTCTCAAAGGTCTTTTCCAACCCAAATGGTTCTGTGAAATGAAGGAAGATCCAGAAAAGCTGACCCCAGCACCCAGTGCCTGAGGACTGGCAAGTGAGAAGGAATAAATGACCTGCTTTTATTTCAAGCAGCAAAGTCTGTATCCTCATCATGCTGCATTACAGTGATTATCTCATAACACTGAATGGAAAATGGAATCCTCAAAAGCCTTTGCCTCTCCCTGGCTTGTAACACGATGCCTTATTCCCCTCCAGCAAAGGCAAGGAATTCTTTAGCTGATTTTTCAGTGCTGCTGTGGCTGCTCTGCTCCTGCACAGCTGTGAGAGGCTGGGGGGGCTGTGGGAAAGGTGCTGCCTCTTCCTGGGGGCATCCAGAATGCTCCCAGCACTTGATAAATGACTTTACAGCTGTGGTAGCTGCTCTGTTTGCAGAAGTGGCCAGTTCAGATTTCATTTTAAATGCATCTCAACTTCTCTGCCCCGAAGATTCCCCCCGAGGTCTTCTGCCAAAAGTCAGCTTTATTTTACAGTATTTTTTGAGGTTAATTGAACAAAACACTTGGGGGGTGAGAGGTTTGGGTCTGTGAGACCTTGCAGGTTCCATGGAATGCATGGATATGTTTTTAGCAGGCTTTTCTTGGGTTGGGTCATGGAAACCATTATGAGCTACAGCCTTCCAGCACCTAAGAAGGCTGGAGAGGGACTTCTCACAAGGGCAGGGAGCGATAGGACAAGAGGGAATGGCCTTAAAATGAAAGAAGGGAGATTTAGATGAGCTATTGGGAGGGTGGGGAGGCCCTGGCACAGGGTGCCCAGAGGAGCTGTGGCTGCCCCTGGATCCCTGGAAGTGTCCAAGGCCAGGTTGGACGGGGCTTGGAGCAGCCTGGGATAGTGGGAGGTGTCCCTGCCCATGGCAGGGGTGGAACAAAACTGTGTTTTAAAATCTTTTCAAACCCAAACCCCCCCTGTGATTCTGTGATTCCCCACTGGGCAGTTGTGTCTCTATTCCCACATTTCACAGGGACTGAGTTCCTGACAGGGAAGCTTTTTGTGGCATTATCAGATGAAACCTGAGTCCTCTTCATAAACTATTTATTCTCCAAAGCCTTATTAACAGATGTGCTCAGTAAAGAGAATTGGGAAAGTGTTTTTTCACTGGGCACAGGGTTTTCCTTCTCTGCCTTGTTCCTGGCAGACAATGACCCTGATGAACTTCACCTCCATTTCCCAGTGAACCCTTTTCTGAGTATTCAGTGTTTCAAGGCTGATTCCAGGTGTTCTCCAGGTTTCCATCTCTTGGGCACATGGAGGTGAATCACAGACTATCCCACAGGGATCACTGAAGTCCAGTTCCAGAGGAGGATGATGATCTTCCCTTGCTCTTTGTGGTGTGCGATAAACTTGGTATGAGGCTTTGTCTGCACTTTTAAAGAGTTTGGTTTCCACAGAGCACATTCCTTAACCCTTGTTTTGCAACATCTGCTCACCTCAGGGCCCTGAATGAGCTTGTTTCCACGTGGGTTTGTGTTGTTCAGAAGGACACAGACTTTTGGGAAAGCTGGCCATGATTTAGTGGGCAGGGAAGGCTTTCAGTGGTGAACTCTCCTCTGCCTGCCTGGGAGTGTTTGATGTGCTGCTCCTGCTTAGTCTGGGAACTCATCCTTTCATTAGCTGCACTAATTATGCATCTTCTTTCCACAGCCTGCTTGAAATGAATCCCTGTGTGGAAACTCTCGCTGTCAGGGCCAGTAAGGAAGGAGGAAAAATGGATGTGTTTACACTCCAGGCACTGTTGGTGAATCCAGTTCTGCAGAAGCAGCTGCTGAGGGTTTATAACAGTTCCCCTCTGCCTTTCTGTTACAGGATGAATGGTTTTGGCCTTTTATGACCAAGCTGTGAAGGGCAAAAAGATTCCTTGGGTTGTTTCTGCTCAGAGACTTCCATGTGGTTTTCCCAAAGTGCTGTAGGAGCTCCTCTGGAAAACTGGGAAATCAACACAGACTGATTTGGGTTGGAAAGACCTGAAAGCTCATCCAGTTCCAGCCCCTGCCATGGGCAGGGACCCCTTCCAGGTTGCTCCAACCAAAAGAGAAGTGGAAGTAATTTCAAATTACAGCACTGCCCCTTGTGAGCTCCCTGTACCCACTCAGAGGTGTGAAGTCCCTGCTGAAGGGCAAGGGACAGCTGCTGTTTTCTTCAGCAACATCAGGGCCTCCCTACAGGGAGATGTTCATGAAGGATACGACCCAGGGCCTGAGTTTTTCCTCAGAAATCTTCCCTTTGTGATGCACCTTCCATCCATTTTGTTTGCTGAGCTGTGAGGCTGCGAGGCAGTGGATGAATGGTAAGTCCAGGAAAGCCTTCAGAGAACAAAAGGAGCTCTTTCCTTCCCCAAATAATGTATCTGTCCAGGGTCCAGGAATTCCTCCTGGCTGGTTGTGCTGCTGGCTGGGGCTTCTTGAGGATTGTGAAACCCTCAGACCTTGTCTCAGTGACTTTTTGGACATTCCCAGGATAAACAATTTGTTATTTTATGTCTTCATTGGAGAGGCAGCGAAGGGGAGAGATTCAGGTGCTGAATCTGAAGAGAGGAGGTTGGAGAGCCTCTCTCTTTGCCCTGGGCAGGATTCACTGAACACACATCTCTGCCCATGGTTCTTACCCAACCTGCTCTTAAATCTCTCAGCAACACAAACTTCTCCCTCCCCAAGTGATCTTTTCCAGGACTTCCCTACAGCCAAAGGTGTAAGGAAGATTACTCCTCTTAATTAGATTACTCCTACTGAGTAATCTTGCTACCATTGGAGAACACACCTTCAAGATCAATTTATTTGGAGGTTTTTCTTGTTGTGATGATGTAAGATTGGACTCTTGTCCCCCTCAGCTACTTCTGCTCTTCACAGGTCTGTTTTCCTCCCCCTTTCCCCTTGTGAGCTGTCCTTAATTATATTTCATCTGTCTTTAACCCCTGGATGTGCCCTGGTCTTGCTGACAAGGTGGGGATTGGTCACAGGTTGGGCTCAGTGACCTTGAAAGTCTTTTCCAACCTTAACAAAACCAATCACCATGAGGGTGGAAATTAAAATTGTGGATATAAAGGGAACCAGATCCTTTATCTGCCATCAGAGCATTATTAGCAGTATTGGGGTGTCTCCTGAGGGGAGATCCTGGCAGGATTGCTGTCATTACAAAAACATGTTAATTTTAAGAAAGCAGCAGCACAGAAGCATCTGGGGGCACTGAAGGTTTGATGCTTGTCCATTACAGTGCAAGATGCCACAAGGGCCCTTTGCACAGGGAAATGTGGCTGCAGCCACTGCTTCCCCAAGGTGTGAGCACCCAGCAGGAGTTAACCCTGCTGCAGAGGCTCCTTTCAGGCAGGGATCTCACACCCAGCGTGGAACAGCCAGGTGGAAGACGCCAAAAGCAAAGATTTTCCTCCTTCTCAGCCTACCTGGAGGGGGAACACCTGTGTTTTCCCTTTGCAGGAGCTCACAGGGAGGGGAATGATGCCAGGAGAATGTGTTCAAAAACAAGGCATCTGTGGCTCACACAGTGCTTTCACCCTCTCATTAAAAAAAAAAAAAAAACCCAGCAAAAAACCCAAGGCAAATATAACTGAACCAAAGATCATCAAGTTCTTTTAATTAAAAAGAACGACTTCTAAATAAACTCTTCCCTTTTTTCCTCCTCAGCAATGCAGAGTGACACACACGTTTGGGTGCAAAAGCGACGCTTTCACTCGCAGAGGGGAGACGAGCCCTGGCTGAGATCAGTGAGAGGCTGTCCCGTGCTGCCAGCACGATGTGGCACCTCCCTGTGCCCAGGCACAGCCCTGTCACATCTGCTGGGTGTGATGAGTGTCAGGGTCAAACCAGCTCAGCACCACAGGGAGAGGAGGTTTCTTCTTTTCCTGTCCTGTGTGGCTGAGCTGTCACTGAGGCCGAGCTCAGCCTCCCTCCTCGGTGCCTCTCTCTGTGGCTGCTGTGGCAAACGTGGACACAGCAGGAGATTCCTTCAGGAACTGACACTTTCCTTGGGTCTGAGGGACAGGGAGACACATCAAGTCCAGGCAAAACTCCACTTCCTTACTAACCTGTCTCTGGGTACTGGGAAAGGCTTGTAGGAAAATCACAGGAGTACAAACTGGATTTGGAGGCCCCCTTGCAGTGGGGAACCTGGAGAGGGGGTTCTCCTTTGGGAATTGTAGTGATAAGATAAGGAGTAATGAGGTCAAACTGAAAGAGGAGAAATTTGGGTGAGATATACAGAAAAAATTCTTCCTTGTGAGGGTGGGGAGGCCCTGGCACAGGGTGCCCAGAGAAGCTGTGGCTGCTCTTGGATCCCTGGAAGTGCCCAAGACCAGGACTTGGAGAAACCTGGGATAGTGGGAGGTGTCCCAGCCTGTGAAAGGGGTGGAACAAAATAAGCTTTAAGGTCCCTTGCCACCCAAACCATTCCATGATTCTAAGAACTGTGGTGGATTCTCAGGTGAGTGTAGCTCAGTGGGGCTCTCCAGGTTTATCCAAGTGAGGGATCTGATCCAGGCAGTATCTGCTCTGTGGCCTGGAATCAGTTTCCTGCAGGAAACCTCCAGCTGTTCCCTCTGCTGTTCCCTCTGCTCCCGTGTCTCCCTCAGTCCGTGTGCTCGAGGGCTGCTGTGCTGTTCCTGGTCAGGCCTGCAGCTCATCCCAGAATCCCAGGATGGGTCAGACTGGATGGACCACTGGGGGTCACCTGGTCCCACCTCCCTGCTCCAGCAGGGCCATCCCAGAGCACACAGCACAGGACTCTGTGCAGATAATTCTGGGATATCCCAGTGAGGAGACTCCACTCCCTCTCTGGACAATCTGTTCAGGGCTCGCTCACTGCACAGGGAAAAAGTTCTTTTTCATGTCCAGGTGGAACTCCCTGGGATCAGCCCCTGCCTGTTCCTTTTATTCTATTGCTGGGTCCCCCAGAGCAGAGCCTGGGCCCTGCTCTGGGCCCTCCCTGCAGACAGAGACAGGGATGAGAGCCCCTCAGGAATAAGTAAATTCTTGGGTGTTTGCCTTTCTACATGGAGGAAGATGAAAAAGCAAAAGCTGGGAGGTGTTTTAGCTCCTCTCTTTCCACTGGAAACAGTTTAAGACCTGTGCATGGGCAGAAATTAAGAGAGATGGAAAGACCATTATCTGCAGAACACCATGAAATTCAACAGACTTCAGAAAAGAAAAGGCATCATTTCAAAAAAAGTGTTTAAATGTGAACTCCATGTCAAAGGAGGAGGTTGATTTACCTTCAGCAGCACTTTCAAATACAAAGTGCTGCTCAGAGGGAGGGTAAACATGACTCAAGCACAAGTAGTTTATAAAATAGAGGCTGATAAGCTCAACACCACATGAAAATGACTCCATTGCATGAATAACAATCAAGTGGGTCCAGCAAACAGAAATGCCCCGTGCTTCACAAATGTAATTACTGCACTTGGCTTCCTCGTGGCTCAATGCTCTTCTTATAATAAATGGCCTTGAAAAATAGCATTTTTATTGAGTGGTTCGTTTGCAGAGCTCTCTGAGCTCCTCCTTGCTCCGTGCTGTGCTGAGGCAGGAACTGCTCATCACTCAGGGAACCCAACTCAGAACATAAAAGCAGAACCAGCAAACCAAGGCAAGATCCTCCTAATGCTGTTCCTTTTTGTTTCCAGCTGCAGCTTTTCACCCACAGTGCTTTCACAGGCTCTGGGATCTACAGCTGAACCAGACACTGTCACTGCACATCCAGGGTAGTTACAGTCTCTCATCATTAATGTTTCTCTCCTCCACAAACTCACCCATGTGCTTTAGAAACTCAGGGAAGCTTGTGCCATCCCAACTGGATAATATCCCTGCTCCATCTATAATTTGGTGCCCTCTAATTATGGGTAGCTAAGCTGTTACATCACAATCCCAACCTGCTTGCCAAGAGGTGGAATTCATAAGCAGGAGGGAATGGGAAAAAACAAAGGCTTATAAACACCTCTGTGGCAAGATAATCTTATCTCAAAGCCTTTGTTCTTCCAGATTATTCAGGGAGTTAAAGTTTGTGGTTGTGAAAGACAGATGTGTTTGGAATAAGAGGGGAAAAAAAGTAATAATGTTGTTTGCTGGAGGGACAGCTCAGCTGAAGGAATCCAGAGGAGAAGGATCTGGAAGCCCTTTGTACAAATGCTGCTGGGAATGAGAAGGCTTGTCAGGATCAGCTCAGGGAAAGGAGAATTCAACCCACCTCTGTCTGAAAACTTGCTGAGGTCCATCAAATCACTGGTCCATCCAACATGAATTCTGCTTGCCAGCAGTTTGTCACTTTGCCCTGCAGAGGACATCCCACTGCTCCACACCCTCCCAGTGCTCCCCTGAGAAGGGCAACCACTCACAAGCCCCCCCTGGGCAGCTCCTGGTGCAGTCAGAAGTCACCTACTCCCTCAGCCAGAATCAGCAGGAGAACCTGGATGGTTTTAAGCTCCCTCCAACTCTAATAATTCCAAGATTCTATGATTCTATCCTTGATTTAGGAGTGGGATCCCCACATCGAGCTCTGCCTCCGAGGCTGCAACGCCCCATCACACCAGGACACTGCTTGGAGGTTTAGAAAGTGTGGCATGGGATCAGATTTAACTCCAAATACTTGGCACACACTGCTCCAGGCTCTGTAATCCCTCATGGTTCCTCATTAAGAACTTCCTGCCCCATGCAGCTTCACTGGATGTCTAAGAAACGAGGCAGTGCCTGGACTGCACCAAACCATGACGTGTTTCTGCACTCCTGCATTTCCCTCTTGAGAAGGATTCTTGGACAGGAAATGTGTAACTTTGTCCTTGCTGCCTCCACACGGTGTTGGGGTAGAAAAGACATGAAAGCTCATCTCATTCCAACCCTCTGCCATGGGCAGGGACACCTTCCACTACCCCAGGGTGCTCCAAGCCCTCTCCCACCTGGCCTTGGACACTGCCAGGGATGGGACAGCCACAGTTTTCCTCTCAGGCTACCAGCTGGAACTGCAGAGGCTTCAAATGAGGAATAATTCCCCAGAAAGGAAAAATGAAAACGTGGAATTTGCAAGCAAGAGGCTCAGCTCCAAAACCTCAGCAGAAATAGCTCTGGAGGACGTGGTACAATGTAGGATTGTATTTTCTTGGGAGGGTTTGTCACCTCACAGGACACATTCCTGTGTTTGAGATCCAAAAATGCTGAACCTGGATTCACAACCCACCAGACATTCAGCTTCTCTTCATCCAAGAAGAATGTGCTCATTCCAGCACTCTCGTCCTCTGGAGAAATTTTCCAGTCATTTTCCCAAACAGGATAAAAAGAAATGTACCCAGTGGAAAGGGCCATCCTATCCCAGTCAATAGACCTGATACCAAGTGAATTTTCCCTTTCTGAGGCTACTTTAGCTTTCCCTTGTGCAGTCCAGCAGAATCTGGGTGTCAGCCTCACCCAGGGGGGTCCTTGCTGTGGACATGCAGCTCCAACAACTTTATTTCTCTTTGTGGCCTCCTACTTTAGAAAGTGTTGATGAGTTTTCTTCTCAGAACAGCTACATCCAGGTCCTGCACACAGTCAGCCCCCAGGCTCTGTGGTGTGGTAGAGGCTGCCCAGGAGTTCAAAGAGCAGCTGTGAGTGTGGGTGCTCTCCAGGTTTGAGGCACAGTGCCACAACTCAGCAGTGCAGAGAGCACAAACACAATGATTTCTACAGTCCCTGCCCCAACAAAGAGCCTCTTGCCTGAAGAAATCTTGTTTTCTGCACTTAAGATCAACCAGGTGGCTCATTGTGCTGAAGGCATTTAGGACTTGGCCATATACATGAGACACTGGCCTTGATGGGCAAGGGGGAAGTACCTCCTTCTATTGAAATTTTAGGAAATAATGTAAAACCTAACAGGTCCTGCCCAGCCACTGTGACCTCAGTAAGAGTGGGAACACTAAAAAGCAGAGGCTAAACAAGGGAGAGTGAGGTTTAGCAGCTGTCCATGTAGAACAGCCACGGGAAGGATGCGAAGGCAGCAGAGGAAGTTTGAAATGCAGAGGTGATTTTTAGCAGCTGAAAGATCATTTGGGTACCACAGCCCTGTCTGGTGTCTGGGCAGTCAAGGAGCTGGTGGTACAGCCTAGGAGAGAAACTCGTGCCTGTGCGATGTGAGGATGATGGAGGGCCTGGAGCATCTCCCTGCCCAGGGAAGGCTGAGGGAGCTGGGGCTGTTCAGCCTGAGAGGAGCCCCAGCTGAGAGGGGCCCCATCCCTGTGTGTCCCTGTGTGCAGGGAGGGCTCAGAGCAGGGCCCAGGCTCTGCTCCAGGGCCCAGCAATGGCCCCAGAGCCACGGGCAGGGACTGATCCCAGGGAGTTCCACCTGGACAGGAGGGAGAATTCCCTGTGCAGTGAGCGAGCCCTGGGCAGATTGTCCAGAGAGGGAGTGGAGTCTCCTCACTGGGATATCCCAGACCTGCCTGGACACAGCCCTGGGCTCTGGGATGGCCCGGCTGGAGCAGGGAGGGGGCACCAGATGATCCCCAGTGGTCCTTTCCAACCTGACCCATCCTGGGAATCTGGGAATTTGGGATTCTGGGATTTGGGATTCTGGGATTTGGGGATTCTGGGATTTGTGGATTCTGGGATTTGGGGATTCTGGGATTTGGGGATTCTGGGATTTGGGGATTCTGGGATTTGGGGACTCTGGGACCAGCACTGTGCTGTTGTACCACAGCTCGCCGGGTGAGTGCTGACCAACAGGAGAGCTGGAGAGGGATTTGGGACAAGGGATGGAGGGACAGGACACAGGGAATGACTTCCCAGTGCCAGAGGGCAGGGATGGATGGGATATTGGGAAGGAATTGTTCCCTGTGAGGGTGGGGAGGCCCTGGCACAGGATGCCCAGAGAAGCTGCCCCTGGATCCCTGGAAGTGTCCAAGGCCAGGCTGGACGGGACTTGGAGCACCCCGGGGTGTGGAAGGAGTCCCTGCCGGGGCAGGGCTGGGACGGGAGGACCTTTAAGCTCCCTCGCTCCCCGAGCCGCTCCATGTCCCGCTGTCCCTCGGTCTCCCCGCACCGCCCGCCCTCAGCCCCTGAGGGGGCCACAGCCGCCCCTCGCGGCGCGTGACGTCACGCCCGTCTGACGTCACCGCCCAATCCCCTGCGCGGCCGCCGCTGACGTCAGGCCCCGGCCCCGGCGCGAGCGGC
>VZRX01004416.1:0-27354 GCA_013398075.1 Notiomystis cincta | reverse complement strand
TGCCTTTGGGGGCTCTGAGGGATAGGTTTGAGGGATCTGAGGGACTGGTCTGGGGGATCTGAGGGACTGGTTTGGGGGATCTGAGGGACTGGTCTGGGGGATCCGAGGGCTGGTTTGAGAGATTTGGGATCGCGGGGCCGCTCCGCTCCCGGCGCGACCGAATGAATGAGGCGGGGGCGGGGCGGGTCCCGCGGCGCCGCGCGGTCCGCTCCTTTAGGGACCTTTGGGGACGCGCCGGGACCGGGACCGGGACCGGGACCGGGAACGGGACCGGGACCGGGACCGGGGCGGCGGTGGCGGTTCGGAGTTCGTGGTACTTTTGTGCCTCACTACAGACTCGCTGCGGGCGGGCGGGTTTTGTTCGTGCCCCTCACCCGCACCGGCCCCTTGGCTTCATCAGCGGAGGCTGTGCTGGGTATAGAGCCAGGGAGTCGGGAATGGTTTGGGCTCGAAGGAATCTTAAAGATCAGCCAGTTCCACCCTTTTCCATGGGCAGGGACATCTCTCATTATCCAAGGTTGTTCCAAGTCCCGTCCAACTTGGCCTTGGACACTTCCAGGGATCAGGCATCCACATCTTCTCTGCAACTGTTCCAGGGCATCTCCACACTCACAGACAGGAACTCCTTCCCAATATCCCGCCTAAACCTACTTTTTCTTTTAAGTTTAAAGCCAATATCTCTTGTCCTGTCCCTCCATCCCTTGTCCCCAGTCCCTCTCCAGCTCTCCAGGAGCCCCTTTAGGCCCTGGAAGGGACTCTGAGGTCTCCCTGGAGCCTTCTCTTCTCCAGGTGAACACCCCCAGCTCTCCCAGCCTGGCTCCAGAGCTGAGGGGCTCCAGCCCTTGGAGCATCTCTGTGGCCTCCTCTGGACTTGCTCCAGCAGCTCCACGTCCTTCTGCTGTTGGCCCCAGATCCAGAGGCAGCTCTGCAGGTGGGGTCTCACCTGAGCGGGGCAGAGGGGCAGAATCTCCCCCTTCCCTGCTGCCCACTCTGCCCAGGATACATTGGATGTTCTGGGCCAATCTTCCTTACCTGCTCCAGGAGTTTCACATCATTCTGCAGCCGTGTAATCTCCCTTTTTTTTTTTTTTTTCTGTTTATTTTTGGTGGCTGAGGTCAGGTTTGCAGCGGCTCCATCCTGGTCCTGGCTCGGGCTGAGGTCTCCTCTTGGCGGGCTCCGTGAGGGGCTCGGCGTCATCCCCGCCCGTGCGTCACCCCGGGGCAGGAGCTGTGCATGTGTGTCAAGGTTATTTCAGCTGGGCTTGGCCAACAGCTCCCTGCCACAGAGAGCAGCTCCAGCCTGGACACCCTGGCACACCCCCCTGCCAGGGGACACCGGCAGGGACACAGTGTCCCAGCCTGGGGGCAGAGGAATAGCCAGCAGGGAGTGTGTGATGGATTTGGGCTGTCCAGCTCTCCAGCAGCAGTCATTGGGGTTGAGCTGAGAGTATCCCTTAGCTGTTGCAGCTTGAGTGCTCCCAAATGCAGGGATCCAATGGAGTTTCCACTTGGCAGCACTTGGGCACCAGAGAGGCTTTCCCTTGGGCAGAGCGGCTTGTGCTTCATCTTCTGGATGTCCAAGGAAGGTCCTGTCTTTTTCCTCAAGCTCTTGATACCATTGGAATTGAAATGTTAGAGGAGCTTCCCAGTGCAAACAAACCTGCAGGTCTGAAGCAGAAACTGTGGGGTTTGCAGCCAAATGGGAGTTGAGAACTGGGAGCTCAGGGTGCTGGTGTGGACCATGTTCCCGAGGATGTGGTTGGGAATCTGCGAGATCCTGTGCCCTCCAGAGTCTCTTCATTTTCTTCAACAGAAGAAAGTTGTGGATTCTTTGGTTTAGCTCCCTGGAGGGGCATCCTGTGGCGTCCCAGCAGCTGTGCAGCCCCAAAAATTCTGTGGGAGCTCTGGGGTTTGGTTTAACCTCTCTCTCCTTCTCTCCCATTTTCTTTGAAGCTTGCAGTGGGACTTTCCAGACCAAGCCCATGACTTTCTTCTCATTCTTGTCACTGTGACATTCTATTCATAACTAATTTACAAGAACTGCTGGTTTCCATAAAGATTTTTGACTTTTATGTGAGCAACAGGTATTACTGCTTATGTAACACCTTGGAAGCCTCACAGAGGATCAGCAGCTGGCAGTTCACTCACTAAATGTCATTTTATGAATATTTCTTTTTTTTTTTCCCCTTTATTCCCTCTTTTCCCTCTCCCCATGCTTTAATCCTCTTCCAGACCCCAGAAATTTCCAGCTATCCCAGGCAGATTATTGCTGTGCATTGGAACACGTGTTTGCTTTCTACTAATCCTTTGCACTGCCATTAATTAGTTTAAACTCTGTCCTTCAGCCATGACCCGAGGCTGGCTGGTTCAGGGACTTGGAGGAGCTGCTTGTGCACCTTCAGAGCCCTCTCCCTGCCTATCCCAAACTTCCAGGTATTTCAAAAACAAACAGGAGAGAACAGTGATATCCCTGGCTGCTGCTGCTCTGACACACTTTTTTTTCCCCCTTTTTTTTTTCCTAAGGTGTGGGACAACTCCTACTCTCTGTCAGGTTTTGATTGGCTTTCCAAAGAGGCAGTGTCCTATAAATTGCCTTCTCTGCTCTGTCTCTGCCTTATCACCAGCTGAGGGACAGGTGAGTACAGGAGAGATAAAATTCCAGCAATTCCATTGCCTAATCTTTGAAATTAGCATTGGGTCTTAATTTAAATTAGTGGGGTGGGGGGAATAACTTTGATGTTTCAGGATAAAACTTCCTCATTTTGCTGATATTTTCTAGTATCAGTTTGAGTTGATAAATGAAGTCAGATACTGAGAAACTATTCAGAAAGGGGAGGGGTGGGTTTGAAAATATATCATGGAATCATGGAGAGGTTTGGGTTGGAAGGGACCTTAAAGCTCATCCTGGGCAGGGACATCTTCCACTATAAATGATATCTATATATTATAGAGATAATTTTTTTCTCTTCAGTTCCCAAGAGAACAGAAGTATTCCTTTTTGGGATAGTAAAAAGGGAAGCCTATAAAAAATTTATTTTACATTGGTTAAATTAATTTTCTTTGTATATTCAGAGCTGTTAATAACTCCTGGAAGTTATTTAAGATGGGAAACTTGGATCTAGCAGAATGGGGCTTTTCTGTCTGAGTTGCTTTTGGAAGTTAGTCACTGTGTTGGGGCTGACTTCAGCTATTTGGGGAAGTGGTTTTAAGGCATAATATTAATTTCTTTATATATCTGTGCATTTATTGCGACTTTAGTAGCCAGTTACACCTATTTTTTCCCCCTATGTATTTGAAATGCAAATAATTGTCATCAGTGGAGGTTTTTGCAGCACCTCTGCTGCTTAGGTGTTTCAGTGCCTGGTATAAAATTCATTTACTGTTCTGAGTCAGACCTGTGAGTAAATTCTCAGCTTAAGCCTTTGTGGTTTCACTCCAGGTGCATTTGGAAAAACCAGTCCAGTCATTGGGAAGCCAATTTTAGTCACAGCCCACTGTCATTTGTACTTTGCAGAGCTCAAAATGCCTTTTCAGGTATTGGAAGTGGAAATTTTTTGTGACACAGACCAATGAGTTTGTCTCAGTACTGGGACATTTTATTTTTCCATGCTGAAATAGGAAGAGATTGTCAGGAGAGCTGGAGCCTGGGTCTGTGTCCAGGTGGAATTTGGGTATTTCCAAGGATGGACACTCCCATCACCTCTCTGGGCATCAGAGTCTTTTTGATCAATTTAAATGTGTTTTTTTAAATAATGTAATTTTATATGGCTGTCTTGTTGGACAATAGGTAGTTTAGCAAATCTGTATTTAAATAGCAAAACTCCCTCAAGTACCAAAAAATTCTCAGCCAGGTGAGCTGAGAAGTGGAAGGAACACCCACATGAATCACTTGTCTGCTTTTCCCTGCAACTGGAATTCATCTGCAGCAATGAACTGCTGCAGTTTCTTGTGCAGAGCTTCCTTCTACCCAACTCTCCTTTTCAGAAAATATGCCCCAAGAGAGGATTTGGCAGGGTAACCTCATCAGGCAAGTTTGAAAGATGCTTTCATCTGGGAATTTACATATTCTAGATCTTTGGGAAGGGGTTAAAAATTGTTCAGAGGGGATAAGGAAAAAAATTAATGATTGTGCCTTGAGGATTATATTTGAGAGAAGTAAATTTGCACCACAGAAACGACCAGTTGTGGCTGCAAGTGTGATTTATTTGGGGTACTTTGCATTTCCTTTCCCTGTATAAAAGATTTGGACAGAAAGAACCCAAACTTGAATGCAACACAGAGTAAATTATAATTATGTGACATAATTAGGATATTTTCCTGAGGCCTGGCTAAGCCCTGTCACTCTGTTTGCTTTCTGGATACTGCCCAGCCTGAGTGTTAAGTTGGAGTAAATCTCCTTTTTTAAAAGAGGTTTCCTGCTGCCTCCTTGGCTCAGCTGCTCTTGCTGATGCAATCTGAGGAGTTTTGCTTATTCACAGCAGCCTGCAAAACTTTCACTCCAAACGTGGCATCACAGCAGCTTTGTTTTATTCTGTATTTATGCTCAAAATCACAGTTTCGAGTGATTTTTTTTGAAAAAAAGGTTTAAACTCGAGCTTTACAATATTCTCCCTGTCCATTTTCCTGGACTGTGGATACTTTCCTGAGCTCACTGCAGTGAATACATTCCCTGTGCTCATGTTACATCCCAGGCTGCTTTCAGCCCTCTCTTGGCACGATCCCCAACCTCAGGTGGCATCAAATTCCTCCGGGTCCCTGCAGGGTTTTCTGGGCAGGTTTAAAAGCCCTTTCAGGGGTTGAGTCACTCGTGACTCCTCTCTTCTCTCTCTCCTCGCAGCACACCTGAAGGGGGAAGATGCCAATCGTCAGGACCCTGGGCAGAGCTGCCAGGCAGCTGCAGCAGAGCTCTGGCTGTGGCTGTGGGGTTTCCCTCGTGCCTGCCCGCGGCATTGGGGTGTCCCCGCGCCAGGTGGCCTCCGACGCCAGCTTCCACTCGGTGGCGTTCTCCGAGTCTCAGCGCCCCCGGGTGCTGATCACAGGTCAGCATTCCCAGCACAGCTGGGCTCCTGCTGCTCACTGAGCCCTCCACTGCTCTCCCCCCTCCCCAGAGAGCAGGATTCCGGGAGCAGAAATACCCAGAATATCCTGGAGCTGGGATGATCTTTCCCATCCAAGTCCCGTGTGCACTTTCTTATTTTAATTCAGAACTTTTCTAAAACCAGTTCCTTGAAAAAAAAAAAAAAGTAGAACCCTCCTGACCCTCTGAGAAAATCACACTAATTCCTGATGAGATACAGATAATAATGGAATTCTGTATTGTGACCCCCCCTTTTCCTCTGGTTTTTGTCTCTTAGGTGGTCTTGGCCAGCTCGGGGTGGGACTTGCAAAGCTGCTGAGGTAGGTCACCATTCCCTGGCTTGCTGTGGGATTCCAGCTTTAGCCATCACTTCTAGGAGCAGTAGTTGTCTGGAAATTTGTTTATAAAAGAAAATCTATTTTTCAAATGCTGTTTTTGCCCCTTAGCTTAACTTTAATGGTTGGACTTGATGATCATAAAGGTCATTTCCTTAATGATTCTGTAATTAAATTTTCACCATCATTATATTTGTCCCTGCTGGGCTTGCTGTGGGTTCCTGACGTGCCTCCTGCCTGTCCATTGATCATGATTTCCAAAACAGCTTAATTCTGTCTAAGGGACTGTCTGCTGAGTTTTTTGCTTCCAGTTAAATGGGAGTATTCAGAGCATGAACCCTCAGAGTTTTCCTTCTTTTTCCTTCTCCTCTTCTCTCACCTCAAGCCCAGTTACCTCCTTTTTCCATTATTGCTTTTCAAGAAGTGTGAAACGCTCCAAGAACTCTCCCTGATCCATGTCCTTGTCCATATCCAGCTCAGCTCCAGGCTGTCATTTGCACAAAGCCTTTGCTGGAGGGGATTTGGACCAAGACCAAAAGTGAGCAGACTCACTGTACTCACACTGTTGCAGTTTGAATATTTCCTACCATTTCTATGATATATTTTTAAATTATCCAAATAATGGGAGGCCAGAATGTGCTCCAATGCCCCCAAACTTGCTCTCTCCAGCAGCCTTGTGTTGATTAGTACAAGGTCACAATTTCTCTCTTTTATTTGCTTTGTTGATTTAAAAGTAGCTGCAGTTAAAATAAACCCTGTGGCTTTTTGTTGTCTGCAGGGGAGTAAAATTTTCAGTAAGCCAAGGCTGGGAAAGTCTCTTTTCCCAACATATTTTAACTTTCTAAAAAATTTCTCTATCCTTATGCAGACCTTGACTGCTCCTAGAAGTATTTTATCATTTTCTAAGATGCTGTGTTGACATTTAAAGGATTGTTGGGTGGTTTTTTTGTTTACTGCAATAACTGATTTTACTGTGGAAAATATTGTTCCTCTGCTATCGCTCCTGCGAAACAAAATAGCAAGTGATGGATTTTCTGAAAAAGCTGTGGATTCACTGTTCCATGTGGGTATTTTCACACAGGAAACGCTTTGGGAAGAACAATGTGATCTTGTCTGACATTAGAAAGCCTGCAGATAATGTTTTTTATAGTGGTAAGTGACTGGGGAAGCACATAAAAAAAAATCTTGACTTCACCTCTGATGTTCATAAACTAATTATCAAAGTGATAAGTGGATTACACTGACAAGGTGCTGTTCAAACCTTCTGCATAATGCCTCTCTGCTTTGAAATCTTGCCAAGGTGTTGGTTTCTTCTGTTATTCCCTTTTCCTAAATATTTCTCTTTGCATTTTTCCACTGCTGCTTCGCCACTTTGCTGACCCAAATAACTACTTGAGGCACGTTGTGCTCCTGCTGTAAAAAAAAAAGCTGCTTTTATTCCTTTGGAGGGAGTAAGTTGGAAAAGAAATTTGTGCTTTGTTTTTACCTGCTCAGGGGATTTTTATTGTAAGATGGATATGGAGTAGGATTTTAGATTCTCTGATTTTCACTGGAAACTTGCTAAAATTTTTCCTCAGCGTTGCCGTTCAGTGATGTATTTAGGTGGTAGAAACAGCAGCCTGAGCTCCCTGCAGAACCTTTCCTCACAGCCATTCCTGACAGCCAATTTCCCTCTGCTTCCACCTGCTCCAGGTCCTTTTATCTTTGCTGATATCTTGGACTACAAGAACCTGCGGGAGATCGTGGTGAACAACCGGATCACGTGGCTGTTCCACTACAGCGCCCTGCTCAGCGCCGTGGGAGAGGCCAACGTGCCCTTGGCCAGAGCTGTCAATATCACTGGTCTGTACTGGGGCTGGGGTGCTTGAAGATGTGGCAGGGCAGGTTTGGGTTGGATATCAGGGAAAGGTTCTTCCCCCAGAGGGTGGTGGGCACTGGGACAGCTCCCCAGGGGATGGTGACATTCCCAAGGCTGCCAGAGCTCCAGGAGTGTTGGGACAAAGCTCTCAGGGATGCCCAGGGTGGGATTGTTGGCGTGTCCTGGGCAGGGCCAGGAGTTGGACTCCATGATCCTGATGGGTGCCTTCCAGCTGAGAATATTTGATAATTCCCACAGTGGCTTGAGGAAGCAGAAATATTCTGATAAATCCTGTTGTTTTGTTGGTTTTTTTCCAGGTTTACACAATGTTCTGGATATTGCAGCTGAGCATAATCTGAGGCTCTTTGTTCCAAGCACTATTGGAGCCTTTGGACCCACCTCTCCTCGAGATCCAACTCCTGATATCTGCATTCAGAGACCAAGGACAATCTATGGAGTCTCCAAGGTCCATGCTGAGCTCATGGGAGAAGTGAGAATTTTTAATTTTATTTATTTCCTAAAAAGTCTGGGAGAACTTGAACAGGTTTCCCAGAGAAGCTGTGACTGCCCCATCCCTTAAAGTGTCCAAGGCCAGGTTGAATGGAGCTTGGAGCAACCTGGGATAGTGGAAGGTGTCCCTGTGCTTGGCAGGGCTTGGAATGTTCTTTAAAGTCTCTTCCAACCCAAGCCATTCCATGGTTCTGTAACTGGAATTTCATTGCTTTGTATGATTCCTCACTCATTGTTTTCCCTGTTTTTCCTTCCTTCAGACTTTAGTCTGACACAGCTCTGAAGGTCAAATATCTTCTGAGTTTTGTTGGGAAAAGCACAAAGCATGGGAAGCTGGCAAACAGCTGATTTTCAGTGTCATTTCTTTCCCTGTTTTTTATGGCTTTGGCCTCTGCCTTGCCTGCCAGTGTGCATGGCACTGCAGAAAGGACAGTGCACAAAGCCTTGTGACAGCAGGTACACAGTGGTGACTTTTGCTCCTCCTCTCCAAAGAAAGACTTTAAAGCCAAAGCCACGGGAGTCTGCACATTCACAGCTTCTCTTTTGGCTTTGTAGTAATTTATAAACAACATTTTTAAAGCTGATATTTTTGCACAGTTTCCTCAGGTAGGTGTGAGGACTGTGTTATCCTGGAAAGTCTTGTAAACTTGAGAATGTTCAGTTTGTGAATATTATAGACCCTGCATGGGTAGCCAATCCATATCAAAGATCCGTATCTACTGATGTGGATGTGAGCTGGAAAAGGGCAAGCAGGGAAATCAGCTGCCAGGCAGGGAGTGGAGATTGTTGAGCAATTCCTTTCCTTTCATCCCTGTCCTGGGACAGCTGAAGGGTCATCCTGGGGCAGATTTTTCCTGTGAAACCCACGAGTGTGTGACCAACTCTGGGTGTGTAACTCAGTGTTTCTCCCCTCCCTCCCCAGTACTATCACTACCGCTATGGCCTGGACTTCCGCTGCCTCAGGTACCCAGGGATCATCTCTGGTGACTCCCAGCCCGGGGGGGGAACAACTGGTGAGTGACTGGTGCATGACAGGAGGGCTGGGGAGGACTTCTCATGAGGGCCTGGAGGGACAGGACACAGGGAATGGCTTCCCACTGCCAGAGGGCAGGGAGAGATGGGATACTGGGAAGGAATCCTTCCCTGTGAGGGTGGGGAGGCCCTGGCACAGTTGCAGAGAAGCTGTGGCTGCCCCTGGATCCCTGGAAGTGTCCAAGGCCAGGTTGGACAGGGCTTGGAGCAACCTGGGATAGTGAGTGGCATCCCTTCCCATGGCAGGGGATTGGAACTGGATGATCTTTAAGCTCCCTTCCAACCCAAACCACTCTGTGATTTTATGATGTGATTTTATCACAGTCCTGTTGCTGGATTTTACACTTTAGGAGAGTTTGGGGTTGGTCTGGGGTTTGTTGACTGTCATGAAGTGCACAGCACAGATCATACCCATCCATTATTCTCTCCCCAGATTATGCTGTGCAGATTTTCCACAATGCCATCAAGACTGGGAAATTCAAGTGTTACCTGAGGCCGGACACCCGGCTGCCCATGATGTACATCGACGACTGCCTGAAGGCCACGCTGGAGGTCATGGAGGCCCCTGCAGAAGCCCTGACCATGAGGACCTACAACATCAGTGCCATGAGCTTCACTCCTGAGGAGCTGGCCCAGGAGGTGCTCAAGTATGTCCCTGAGCTGCAGATGACCTACAACGTGGATCAAGTCAGGCAGGCCATAGGTTAGTACCTTCCCTGGCAGCAGGGAAGGAAGAACATCAAAGGCAAAATAAAGTCTCTTTTCCTTTCAGGAACTGACAAATTGCTCCTGTGCAGTTCAAGCCTTATGGCTCGAAATTGAGCTTTAGGAGTGATGAAACAGCTCAAAGTTCAGAGAGATTTTTCCTGAGCCTCACCTTTCTTGGTTCTTTTTCTTTCTTTTCCCTGCAGCTGACAGCTGGCCCATGAACTTCGACGACAGCAACGCCCGCAGGGACTGGGGCTGGAAACACGACTACGACCTCCCCGAGCTGGTGACCACCATGTTTAGCTACCTTGGGTCTGACTCCAGGATTGCCCAAGCTAACTGAAATGCTTTCAGATGGTTCCAGATTTCCACAGAGGACCAGGAAGAAATGGCTGAATTTTAGTTCCTAATTTTCTGAGTCTTAGAGCATGTCAGTTACTAATTTTTGTAAGTAGCGACAGAGTCGGACAGAAACTTCCTGTAGCTGGAATGTCCTTTAGGTAAACGACATCACTGGGTGCTGTCCCCAAACACAAATTTGCTGCTGACAAACACAGAATTCTTGAACTTTCACACTTTGGAAAAAAACACTAAAAAACCCAAAAGCACTTACTCCTGGCTGATGGCTCTCCAATCATTCCTGCCTCCTCCTTGGCAAACAACATGGGATAGCACTGTCCATCCTGGCCCTTCAGGCATATTCCAAAAAGGTAACAAGAGGTTTTACATTTTCCCTGGTGGAGGATGTTAGGTTGTAGCAAGACAAGATCCTTTTTACTCTTTGCTTACAAAAGAGACATCAGAAGAGCTGTTTCATGTTTCCAAATTGCAGGGGGTCGTTGCAATTCTAGTTTGAAATCAAACTCTGGTCGATAGCTCCTATTTATATCTCTCTTTAGTGCTGTCTAAGCAAACACTTTTTATACCTAGGGCATACAGAGTAGTATTCTTATGATGCTGATTTTAAATGTGAAATGGAATAGGACTTGAATTCTCGTGATGCTTTAAAAACAGCAGGGTTTACAAGCAATGCTTTGTCCCGTTCTCTGCCAATGCCTTCAGTGCATCCTCAGAGGGAGAGCTGAAATCTGAAGAGCTGTCCCATGGATGTGAGTCTGGGTGGGAATTCAGGGAGGCCAAGCCCCAGTCTGGGGGGTTTTAGCAGCACTTTTGGTTCTCCCAGTTGTTTGGTGTCC
The DNA here is from genome assembly GCA_013398075.1 of Notiomystis cincta. Classification (NCBI taxonomy): domain Eukaryota; kingdom Metazoa; phylum Chordata; class Aves; order Passeriformes; family Notiomystidae; genus Notiomystis; species Notiomystis cincta. Next base: position 16,639 of record VZRX01004416.1, on the reverse strand, counting down.
CTGCCTGGACCAAGTTTTAAAGGTGGGCTGAGGACAGAGCCTTATGGTAGAGTCAGGTCAGCCTTGGAAATCTTTCCTGTTCACCCCATTTTCCACGTGCACTGTGTTTGTAGATGCTGTTTGTGTGTAACTCATTCCCTGTTATTCTTCAGAGAGGGATCCAGAAGCTGAAACCATCTTCTAGCTGCAGCTGAGGGCTGTTCTGCTCGTTGGGTTTCATGCACAGGAGATTCTGGGATGTACAAGGGAGTTTTAGTTGATGTGTGAGAGGAAGAGGTGTCAGTTCAAAAGCTACTTAGGAGACTTCAGGGAATGACAAACTGGAGAGACAGGGAAGTCATTGTAGGTAAAAAACCAGTTTCCATGGATGTGAGTCTGAGCTGTCAGCTGCTCTAGCTGAGAAAAGCCTCTGGGAGCTTTGGACTTTATTTTTTTCAAAGAAAAAATACCTTTCATTTTCAAAATGACTGGAAATTCCCTATAGGAAGCTCTCCTTTTTTTTTTTTTTTTTGATCTTGTATACTCCAGTAGTGTGTGTAGGTAAACACATTCAAGTTTTTGTTGTTTTTTTTTCTTTTACCTACAACTTGTTTGCTCTGTTTTCTCTGATGGTGCTTTGGTGGTTGCGAGTCTGTTGTGTTCTCTGTAACCCTGCCATGGTCAGATTTTTGTCTCTTTGTGCAGGAATTCTCCTGCAGGGAATGTTTCCTCACAAAAGTAACCTTCCAGTGAAGATTCTGTGGTGAAACCCAGTTATTTGAAACATTTGTTACACTTGTATCTCTTGGTTTTGTACGTATTTTATCCTTTCATTTGTGGGCAAAGTAGGAATTTTCCTGGTATTTAAGCTCAAGGGTCGTGGCTGTTACTGAAACATTTTTGTATTGTTTACATTGCTGAAAAGACAAATTTTTAAACTTTGGCCACTGTTGTAACTCTCACGTAGCTCAAGTGTAATTTTTGGCCCAATGGGCCAGTGAAGTCAGCCCTCCCTTCACACCCTGTGAGGAGAGGCTGGCTGGGTTTTGTCCTCTGCCCTGCCCAAAAGGATGGGATCCAGACTGGATTATGTCCCAGGGACCTGGAGCCAGCAGGTGAAGGGCTGGAAAGGAGCTCAAGTGTCTTGTCCACTCCTCAGTGCCTCAGTTCCACCCTCGAGGTCTCACTCCATTTCCTCAGGTCACTCAAATCCTGGGCTCTGATCCCCTCATTCCCAGCTCCAGTTTAACTGGAGCCAACAGGAGTGAGGAGCAGGAATGTTCTTTCTTCTGAAACACTGTCCTTGGTGTGGAATTACACAAAAGCCTTGGAACAGGTGTCCCAGCAAAGCTGAAATTCAAACCTATGGCATTTTGAACACAGTTTTGGTTTTCCTGCCAAGCTGTTGCTGGCTTCATTTAGAAGCAGCCATTTAAGCGAGATAATTTTTTAAAAATCTGAAATAAACCATGTTCCAATAGAGAGTGGTCTGGAGAAAACTGTGGTGACAATCAGGGAATGCCATTAAATGTATCTGCAAGGTCCTGTTTGAAATTCTCATTTCCAATCTCACCAATGATCTGTATATTTTTTCCCCCGTGTCTTCCACATTAACTTCTCTTGTAATGATGCCATAGGGTTTTTTCTGTATTAAACCAATTGATGTGGTACAAAATATCTACTTTTTGCTACCAGTTTGAAGTTTGACTTCTGGGCAGAGACTTCCCTTGGGACACTTGAGCACTATGGCTGATAAATTACCTATTCAGGAAAAAACTTGGGAAAAAAAAAGAAGTTGTTAAGAATATTTTTTCAACTCTTTTAAGTTGTGGGTGATGCCTACTTTAATAAAATCCTATGCAGATGGATCCTGGGTTTGTCATCCTTGGTTGGAGCAGGTGAGAGCAGTGCTGGGGGCTCCAAGAGAGCTGGAGAGAGAGTTTGGACAAGGCATGGAGGGACAGGACACAGGGAATGGCTTCCCACTGCCAGAGGGCAGGGCTGGATGGGATTTTGGGAAGGAATTCCTGGCTGTGAAGAGGGGGAGGCCCTGTCTGGTTCCTGTTGCTGTGTGGGAGCAGGTCCTGCCTGCAGCTGTTGCACAACCTGTGATGGGTCAGCAGGAGAAGCTTTGCAGGGATGGGTGAGGAGCAACTCCCCAGAGCCCCTCCCTGCCTCCTGGATCCATGGATAAACCCTCCCTGCAGGTGACTCCAGGCCTTTCCTCCTCCCACACCTTTCTAAGATGGGAACCTCTGGTGGAGAGAACGTTCCCCTGACCACGAATCAGTGCCTAACGTGGCCATCGTGCTCAGGGAGGGTGTTGCTGCACCCAGCTCTTCCCAGCTGCTGCCCTTTGATCCTTGGTCTGGGTCTGGTCGAGTCCTGTTTGGCTTTTGGAAGTGCCAGAGGTGATGGTGCTGCCTCCAGGGCTGCTGCAGCTGGAGCCAGGCTGGGAGAGCTGGGGGTGTTCATCTGGAGAGGAGAAGGATCCAGGGAGAGCTCAGAGCCCCTTCCAGGGCCTAAAGGGGCTCCAGGAGAGCTGGAGAGGGACTGGGGATAAGGGATGGAGGGACAGGACACAGGGAATGGCTTCCCACTGCCAGAGGGCAGGGAGAGATGGGATATTGGGAAGGAATTCCTGGCTGTGAGGGTGGGGAGGCCCTGGCACAGGGTGCCCAGAGAAGCTGTGGCTGCCCCTGGATCCCTGGAAGTGTCCAAGGCCAGGCTGGATGGGGCTTGGATCAACCTGGGATAGAGAAAGGTGTCCCTGCCCATGGCAGGGGGTGGAACTGGATGCTCTCCAAGTTCCCTTCCAACCCAAAGCATTCCATGATTCTGTGAGCTCTTCCACAGGTGAATGTGAAGCTGAATGGAAAACAGACTCTGGAGAAGTTATTTCTCAGCCCACATTTAAGTAACCTCAGGTTTTCCCAGCCAAACGTTCCCAGAGCAGCAAATGAGACCCTCACGTGTGTGAGCTCCCACCTTGTGCTGGCTCTGGGTGTCCCTGGACCCACAGCTTTGCTTGGCACCATCTGGCATTTCCTGAAGGGGAAAGCAGCTGAGTGTCCAAATCCCTGTCAGTTTGGGAGTGAGGTCTGGGGCAGGAACAGCACAGTTTTACCCCATTTACAGCTGTTCCCTGTTCTCTCTGCCACCCAGCCACATCCCTGAGAATAGTTCAGGGATCACCCTGGAGTAGGAACCAGCAGGAAATTTTGAGGCAGTGACTCTGTTTTGGATGACAAATTAACTCAATAAATGGCTACAGCAGGGCTGTGCCAGCCAGAGGGGTTCAGGTTAACCCTTTCCCATAACACCATCTCCAGCCTCCCTTCCAACCACGGGCCTGGGACTTGGACATCCAGGCAGGCTTGGGAAGAAGCAGGATGCTCTGGAATGTCTTCCCATGACCAAAACCTATGTCCCTTGTCAGTGTGTCCTCCACTTGGCCACTGGCTGCCCTGCACATCCCTGCCTTCCTTCCTGGTCTGGTGACCTCCATCCAGGGGGAAGGGCTGGGGATGCATCCCCAGGAATTCCCCTGCTGCAGCGAGGCCATGGCTGTTCCTGGGTGTGTGGGATGAGCTTTGGGCCAACCCTAAAGAAGAGGAGGGTCTTGGCAGGGCACCCCAGCTCCAAGGACACACGGGGGCAGGGGCATTGCTGCCAGGGTGATGTCACCTCACCGGGGTGACGCAACAGGGCCTTCAGCTCTCCAGCTTTCCCAAAATTCCAGGTTAAAGGCCCCTCACCGGCAGAGCTGTTACAAAAGGAGTCAGAGGAGAGAAAGTAAAGTCCAGAGTTCGTCCCCTTCAACCAACACTGCCCAAAAGTCACAAAAAGATTTGGTGCATTTTTAAAGCTCTTCCTCCTGGTCTCTCATGATGCTGAGAGACTCCCTGAGAAGGTTTAGGAACAATCCTTACCTTTCTAATCCTTGTCATTTTAAGGAAAATTTGATCTTCTGGAAATGAATATGAACTGTGTGAGCTCCAAAATCTGTAATTAATTTTTAAGAGTGTCAAGTTTTAATATTCTATCACAGTTTTATTTATAATAATTCTTTATATTATTATTTTGCTTACTTTGGTGGGATCAATTTTTCACTATATCCACAGCAATATTCCTTTGGAAAATACAGGAATTACTCCATAATTGCTCAGATACAGCTTGCCAACATTTCCTAAATTGTGATAAACTGCTAAAATGACTTTGTTTTTTTAGGTTGTCTTGTAAGTGTGTCTGAGCATGTTTGGCTGCACACAAACACCACCCCAAGGATGCTGTTTCATGGGATAAGTGGTTTATCGAGCTCCAGCACTAGGGAAACTCAGTTTGGTGTGGATTTGTGATTGATGTGGGTGTCTAATATTGAAATAAAATCTGTTCCTTTTGCCTGAGTCCAGCCCCATCCTGGGGAACACACACGTCCCTCCACACTCTTCCCAGCTGCACTTGCCTTTGGGGAATGTAAAAGGAGGAAAGGTCAATAAATGAGCAATTTCCCTTTCTTCTTCATCTCCTCTCCTCCTTCCACATCCACGTGTCTTTTCCATGGTCAGGTGTGGGTTAAGCAGGTCTGAAGTCGTGCCAGGGACCAAGAGATGTCACACTTGGCTTTGTTGGAGGAAAATGGACTTTGGAAACTGAATTACACCAATTCTTCCTGCAATCGTTCCCCCACCTAAAGGTGGTGTGGAAGCTGGCACACAGAACAAAGAAAAGTAATTCCCAACTGGGGCAGAGCAGAGTTTGCCAGAACTGAGAGCAGGAGGAGGAAGAGGGGTCAGAGAGGTGAAGATCTGCTCATCCAGGCCCAGGAGAGCTGGTCACAGGAACAGAGAATGGAATATCAGCATGAGGGTGGGAACAAACCTCCAAGATCATCAAGTCCAACCTTTGACTGGACTCCATCATTCTCACTGAAGAGAATTCCACTAAACTTCACATTGTGAAGAATCTTCTGGTTCCCCCCACAAGTCCCCTGACCCCACCATGACCCCATCACCTCTCATCTTACTTCTCCATGAATTTTGCCACCTCCATGGAAGGCAGAGGCCTTGCAAAGCCCTAAGCAGGGCACAGAGCCCACCCAGAAGTTTGCTGAGCTCTCTTTGATCCTCTGTCTGGCTGAGGAGCTGCCAAGAAAAGAGCAACACCTTTATTCCTCATCCATCCATCCATCCATCCATCCATCCATCCATCCATCCATCCATCCATCCATCCATCCATCCATCCATCCATCCATCCATCCATCCATCCATCCATCCATCCATCCATCCATCCATCCATCCATCCATCCATCCATCCATCCATCCATCCATCCATCCATCCATCCATCCATCCATCCATCCATCCATCCATCCATCCATCCATCCATCCATCCATCCATCCATCCATCCATCCATCCATCCATCCATCCATCCATCCACATCCATCCCTCTCCATCCACCCATGTGACTCTCAGCCCTCCTGGGTGGGTGGAAAAGCTGCCTCCCCATGGCACACAAGCAGCAGGGTCTCACTGGGCTGTGGGTGACAGAGCAGATCTTTGGGTGCCAGTGACCTCAGGGGTGTTTGCTCTGCTGGCAGCGTGTCCCGGGATCAGTGCCAGGAGCTGATTTCCCACCTCCAGCCTTCCTGCCCAGCAACAGCAGCCAGATAATCCTGAGCCTTTGGGGGACACAAGGGGGACATTTCCTGGGCATGAGCCCTGGCAGTGACCCCAGAGCCTCAGCTGGCAGCAGCCTGAGGCCATCAGGCTGTGCATTCCATGGGAATGGTGGCACCTCAGTCCATGGGGACACACCATGGCCCTCTCCACACAGTGTCTATGCAAGGTCCTGGGGAATTCTGGGGAGGTTTTGGCTCTCCAGAAGTTACAGCCATGAAGTGAAGGGGGTTGTGACAGAGAAGGGCTGTGCACAGGAGGAAAAAGGCATTGTTGGGCTGGGAATCCAAGGAGGGACTTCAGACCAGAGCCCCCAGGCTGTTGGCTGGAGGCAAATTTTTAAAATCATAATTTAATATAAAAATCCCATAAAAATGTTAGAATCATAGAATGATTTGTGTTGGGACCTTAAAGATGTTCCAACCTCCTGCCATGGGCAGGGACACCTCCCACTGTCCCAGGTTGATCCAAACCCCCTCCAGCCTGGCCTTGGACACTTCCAGGGATCCAGGGGCAGCCACAGCTTTTCTGGGCACCCTGTGCCAGGGCCTCCCCACCCTCACAGCCGAGAATCCCTTCCCAATATCCCATCCATCCCTGCCCTCTGGCAGTTTGAAAGGTCTTGTTTCAGTTTCCAGGCCTGATTCAGACTCTGGATGCAGTGGTGATGATGCAGTGACAGCAGTCACTGAGCTCAAAGCCTGGATGCTCTTCCAACTCTGCTCCATTACTGCCAAGAAGATTCCACTCATGGCTCTGGCTGATGCTTCTCACTGATGGCTTCTTCTCCATGGCTGAGGATCAGATATTTGCTGGGCTGGAGGCCTGTGCTGCTCACCTGCCAGTTCCCAAATCCCTTCCCATGGCAGCCACCTGCCATTCCACCAGAAGCTGCCTCTCCATCTCTTCCAAGACACTTGGAGCCAGATACAGCTTTACTTGTCTGGTCAGGGCAGGGGGCTCGATCCTGCTGAGGTGCCTGTTGAAGTGGAAAGTTTAATTTAAGGCTTAACTTGTCCTCTCCTCAGAATCCATTGAACAACTGGAGTGGTTTGGCTGGGAGGCTGGAGCAGAGCAGGTGGAGGTTGCTCTGCTCTGGGCACAGAAGATGCAGCAACTGCACAAATTTGGGGTGTGCTTGGGGCAAGCAGCACTGCTGGGGCAGGAGAAGTCTCTGGAAAGAAGATGCTCCAAGGGCTGGAGCCCCTCTGCTCTGGGGAAAGACTGGGAGAGCTGGGGGTGTTCATCTGGAGAGAGAAGGATCCAGGGAGACCTCAGAGCCCCTTCCAGAGCCTAAAGGGGCTCCAGGAGAGCTGGAGAGGGACTGGGGACAAGGGATGGGGGAACATGAAAAGGGGTAATGGCTTTAAGTTGAAAGAGGATAAAGCCAGATGGGATATTGGGAAGGAATTCCTGGCTGTGAGGATGGGGAGGCCCTGGCACAGGGTGCCCAGAGAAGCTGTGGCTGCCTCTGGATCCCTGGGAGTGTCCAAGGCCAGGTTGGATGGGGCTTGGAGCACCCTGGGACAGTGGGAGGTGTCCCTGCCCATGGCAGGGAGTGGAACTGGATGAGATTTAAGGTCTCTTCCCATCCAGAAAATTCTGGGATTCTATGAACAGTTTTTCCATGTCCAAGCTTGGTATCAGAGGAACATCTGGCCCAGAATTCTTCTGAACTGCTGAGAAGTGGCTCAAAGTATGATTTTGGAGATGTGGGGAAGTGGAGGATTCCCCATCCTCACACACTGGGCCCAGGCCAAAAAGCTGCTTTGCTTTGTCACATCCTCTGTCCCCTCCACCCTGGATTTTGAGGACCTTGTGCATGATGACATCTGACAAGGGCTGGTGGCTCAAACTCCCCCAGAACTGGATTTTGTTTGGATTTTTGATTGTTTTGTATTTTCAAGGGAAAATTATGGTGATGCACAATTGGGATACAATTTGTTTATGTGAAAGCAGCTGTCCCCTCCCCAACTGTGCCATAGTTTTCATGGAATCAAAGAATCACAGGATCATGGAATAAAAGAATCTTGGAGTCATAGAAAAAGCAGGAGGCTGGGATGGAAAGAGAGCAAGAGAGAGAGGGGAAAGAGCTTTCTGAAATAAATCTCAATGAATTCCCAATAAAGGGAATGGGAAGTGGTGGGATGGGAACCAAATGTCTCCCAGGAAGGCCAAATTCAGGGAACACACCCAGCTGATCTGCTGGGACAGGATGAATGGGACCAGCATTGCTTTCTAATTTTTTTTTCCTAAAGGTCTTGAAACCTGGCCAATCCCCTTTTTTCTCCTCCAGTCTCCCACTCTGTGGGCATTTTACAGCCTTCTTCCCAGGGAAATCAAGCATTATATGCCTGAGTGTTATTCCATTTGCCCTTCCCCAGCAATCCTTGCATCCCAGGATTGACTTTGCTGAGAGGCAGAGGAACGAAAAATGCCAAATACACAGAAAATTTGAGGGAGGAGCCGCTGGAAGGAGCGAGAGAGATGCCCTGGGGTGAGCTGAACCCCATATCAGAGACAAGAGAAGCCCCACCCTGGCTCAGGTGGCTCCCAGCTCTCACTCGTGGTTACTTTCCCCCCAAAATGTGGGCTCATCTTGCCATCTACTGGTGTAATCTGGAGCCCGTCAGGGGAGCAGCACTGGGGGACAGAGGACATCCAGGACAAGGACAAGGGCAGGACTGGGCCCTGTGTCGCTGTTGCCACCCCTGGAGGGGATGAGCCTGGCCAGGAAGGGACCAAGCACTGCCTTGCAAGGTAAATTTTGTTTTCCAGAAGCATTTCCTTGCTCCTGGATCTACTAATTCCTGTTTAAATGTGTTTCTGCCCATGATGCATCGTCCCCCTCCTAAACCTCCTTCAGGGTCCCTTCCCTGGACCCCAGGCTTGGCTCAGGGATGTTCCCTCCTCTGTCTCATCGCTGCTGCTGCTCTCCTGGTTCCACTTTCCTCAACACAGCACGAGTTGTAGGTGGCCTGGTGAGAATTTTGAGGAGTTAGGAGGCTGTGAAACCCATCCCAGGTGAGATCCATGGACTCCAGGGCTTGGAGAAGCAGGAGGATCTGTCCCACGTGAAAACACAGATGCACTGGGAGGAGATGGGAGACACTCACTGGAGGCCTGGGGATGTGCCCAAACATGCAAGCCCTGCTTGGCATGGTGCTGGTGGTGTTTTGATTTGGTCCAACATGTTCAACAGGGGTTTTGGGAGAGCTTTCGAAGCACATTGCACCCCCTTATTCCTTCAGAAACTCCCCGGGGTGGACCCTCTCCACAACTGGATTTTGGGGACACCTGAGCCACTCAGAGGTTTTGCTCATGCCCCTGGCCTGGACCTGATGGGTGAAAAGCAACCCCAGGGCCTTCCCCACCAGCTTTTAGAGGATGGCTGGACCAGAGAAAGGAGTCAGGAGAGGGAGCCAGAGCCTCAGCTGAGAGCTGAGAGCTGCAGGGAAGGGCTCTCAGCGCTGCAGGGACACCCCAAATCACACAACCACCCCTTTGGAGCTGGTCCCAGCCACATTGGAGGATGTTCAGAGCACGTCAGGGCCCCAGATTTTGGACACTGTCCTTGTTTCATGGAATCATAGCTTGGAATAAACTTCTAAGATCCTTGACTCCAGCTGTTTTGGCTGAGATAGAGTTAATTTTCTTCTAGTAGTTGGTAGAGTCTCACATGGGTGGTTAAAGCAGGATGGAGACACATCCCAGGGTAGTCAGGACAATAATTTTCAGCCCTGTGTGAGTTTTGCCTGGGATTTGAACTGCATGGAGTGCTCTGTGCTGGGGCTGGGATGTCCCTTTGTCCCCTCTCCAGGGGCATTAGGAACCTACACCCCATTTTTATCTGCCTCAGCAAATGCAATCCCTCTGATCTGCTGAGTCCACCCAGAAGCTCAGCTGATGGGAAATGCATCCAAGGATGGGTTGAACTCCCAGTTTAGCAAAACACACCCCCTTGTGCTGCTAACTTCAGCTTCAGGCTTTTTCCTCCCAGTTTTCCTTCCCTCTGAATTTAAGGGATGCTCTGGAAGACGTGGCAGCCCCAGCCCAAGGTCTCAAGGATGGGAAGAGAGAAGCATTTCTGGCTGTATGGATACCCCAACCCCAACCTCATGAAAAAAAAACCTATTCCAAAAAATTCAAAACCTTACCCAAGGCAGAGAAAATGCAGAGATGAGTGTGGGAAGAGGTGGTGGATGGGACTTGTGTCTTTTTTTGGGAGGGAAACCTGGTGGCTTGAGACCTGTTGAGAGGCAGGAACCTGCCACCTTCACTTGCCAGGGAAGCAGGAGGAAGGATGGGGAGCCAGATTTTGGTGTCTGGCCCTGGAAATGCAGAGGTGACAGAGCTCAGTCCCACAAATTCCCATGATTTGGCCACCCTGCCCCGGGTGCTTCAGGCACTGAGCGAGCCCTGTCCTGCCTCTCATCTCCAGCTCTGTTTCAGAGCTCCCTGAATTATTGATGGCTCTGATGCAGGAGTTTATAATTAGCTCCCCAGACCTTTTCCCTGTGGGCTGGAGCTGGGAACACACTCTCCCTTTCAGTGGTTTTGCCCTGAGTTGAGCAGATCGAGGAGGGAGGAGGGCAGTGAGGGCCAGATGGGGACCTTGGGGGACATCAAGGATGCTCAGGGTGGTTTAAGAGTGGCCACGCCAAGGAAAGGGATCTAGGGAGAGTCTGGGCTGTTTGAGGGGTCTTAAATCCAGCTTGAACAGTGTGGAAGCTGTGCCAGGAGCCTGGAGAAGGCAAAGGGTCTTCATGTCACCCTTAGGGACCTCCTCAGCCTCAGTGCTCATGGGTTTACAGGTCAGAGGGAGAAAAAAAAGCCCTGGCTGCTGAGGGAAAGCCAGACTTCATCTCAAGGGGACAAAGAGCTGTGTTAGAGTGTGTCTGGATATAGAAAATGAGGGGTTAGAGGCACAGCTGGGCAGCAGAGGGGCAGTTCAGTATCTCAAAGCTCCTCTTTAAGAGCCATTCATGGCCTAAAAATGGCTCCAGTGATTTCTATGAGGTCTGGGTGCAGCAACACTCATTCCTTCAAACCCCAAGTCCCAGCCAAAACAGGAGCACAAATTCCCTGGGGTTCTGAGGTTGGAGGCACCAGCCCTCAAGTTTAACTCTGTGAATTGCTTTGTGAGTATCAGGCAGCCTGAGCTGAGTTTAACCCAGTCTGCAAAGGGTGGCACCTGCACAGCCCCAATTTGGGGGCTCCTGAATTAGTTGTACTGGGGGTATTTTGTTTATCCACTTACAGCATTTCCCTGGCAGTGTTCCAGGCATGGCTGGAGCAACCCAGGACAGTGGAAGGTGTCCCTGGATGTGGGGGTGGCACTGGATGAGCCCTTCCAACCCAAACCATCCTGTGAGAGGCTTGGCCAAGGACAGCTGGAGGCCAAAGGCCTCTCCAGCCTGAGGCCCCCCTTGTTTCCCTGGTGGAAACCCCACTCCACAGTGGGAAAGCCCAGTGGGTAAAGGGGGACAGGATGGCTTTGGTTGCCAGATGAACTGTGAGACTGAGTCTGAGGACAGTGTTCTGCCCCTCACCTCAGCTGAGCTCGGCACAGACGCCCTGCAAGCGCTGCCTGCAGGGCCCTCAGGCACAGGGCAGAGATGGGGGCCAGGGCCAGCAGCAGAAGGGCTCACAGAGGGATCTGTGCCACTGCTGCCAACACTTCTGTGGGTCTGGGCTGACCACAGACCTGCCAGGAGAGCTCCCATCCCCACATCCTCGCTCCAGAATCACAGAACAGTTTGGGTTGGAAGAGACCTTAAAAATCATCTCGTTCCAGCCCTGTGCCATGGGCAGGGACACTTTCCACCATCCCAGGCTGCTCAAAGCCAACCAAACCTGGCAAATATTTCTCTGGGATACTTTTAAAAGTGGATAGAGATTAAGGAATTTCCTTTCTTGGTGAGACAGGCACTTGAGCTTTCAACAGGACACTTCTTCCAGGGATATGCATAGGTCAAAGGGAATAAAGACAGGGAATTATCTCACCTCCAAGAGAAGGAGATGAGCTGTCTTCAATCCCAGAAAGTGTTGGGCTTCCCCAGCACTGTGACAGGGAGAAAAAATCGTGCTGGGGTCAGCCTGGGCAACATTGAGGGCCACTCTTGCCTGTTCCAGCACATCCTCCACTTTCTTTGGGGACTCCAGCATCAAGATCTGGCTTAAAACAGCAGCAATCAGGCTCCAGCAAGAAACTGCATCTATTTATAGGGCATCTGCATAGTTTAGGGCAGAGCTGACCCATGGCTGACCCTTGTATCCCATTCACAGGACAGGCTGGGAAAGGGACAGGCCACCTTTCCCCCAGCACCACCAAGAGCCCATCCTGCCCCAATCCCAGCCCCTTGGACACCCCTCACTCTGCCCTTGGAGGTCTCACTGTCCCCTGCTTGCTTCAAGGTGTCCATTAAATACACATATGTAAACACATTCTCTGGAAATTGTCTCTTTCTTGAGATAATTGGCATAATTAAAGAGTTGATTTGATTCCAGCAGTGTGGGAAGGGCTCAGGGCTGTGCTCCTGCTCTGCACCTGCTCACCAGGGGCTTTGGGCAGAGCTTTGGGCAGCATGAATCCCACTGACCCAAACATCCACTGTACAAGTGCATGAGGGGGTGGTGGACTGAAAAAAAATGGGCTTTTTGGGGAAAAGGAGGATTTTCCTGAAGACACCTGCAGGGTTTGGATGGAGATGAAGAATCCTGCTATGACCTGTGGCTGCCACATCCCTGGAAGTGTCCAAGGCCAGGCTGGACAGGGCTTGGAGCACCCTGGGGTAGTGGAAGGTGCCCCTGCCCATGGCAGGGGGTGGAATGGGATGAGCTTTAAGCTCCTTTCCAAACCATTTTGTGACTTTATGATCCTCTCTACACCACGAGCGTTATCTTGGGGTGAAAAGACAGAGGCAAGGGGTGGAGGGGCTCAGTGGGTGTGTGCAGCCATGGAATTGAGCAGGGAGAAAGGGGCTCCTTCAGCCTGTGGCAGCTGTGATGGGCAGGGTGCAGGCGAGACCCTCCCGTGGGTGCTGCCAGCTCGGATTGATGTGTAATTCCTGCTCCCTCAGGGCAGGGAAATGATTGCAACAACCTCTCAAGGAGCTTTGCAGAGCTCTTTATCTGCATTTCTGAAGGGCCCAGCGAGCCTGGTAACCCACAGGCTGACCCTGCCTTCCACCCAGCCAGGCAAGAACCCGGAGAGGAGGGGAAAAGGGAGCAGAGGGGAGATTTCAGTTCAGGGCACAGGTCATGGGAGCCCATAATAAATAAACAGGGCTTGTTTGGGAGATGATTTATGCTGCACTAACATTGTCCCCAGTCTCCCACTCATCACTGCAAGCTAATTACCCTTCCTGGAGCCATCAGACTTCCCTTTGCATTTCCAGACACTGTGCAAGGACCTGGACGTGACCTGGTGGCTCGGGGCTGGGCCTGACCTTTCTCTTTTGGTTTCTTTCAGCTTTTCTGCTGTAATTGGTGCTGCAATTCCACACTAATGAACTGTGTCCTGGCCTCTGAGGAGCTCTGGGTGCCTGCCACGCTTCCTTCAGAGACTGTGGAGTTGATAGGAGGTGAAATCCCACATAAATCTTATATAAGGCCCTGTGCAGATGGACTCGGACTGAAGTGGGATTCATGGTTGGGTTTGTGTCAGCAGAGAGGGATCCTGAAGGCTGGGAGGTGGATGTGTTGGACCATGGGCACCTCTACTGGGTTGTGGTACATGTTTTTGGTCCCACTGCTTGCAAAACAAAGAGGTTTTACCTCAAATCTGGAAGGGAAGGATGGTGGAGAGTGTGGGAGCCAGGTCTCCTTCCCCAGGGTTGGTCTGAGTGACCTCTCAGGCAGCTCCTTCTGCCAAGCCAGGACCTCACAGGGTCACAGAGGGTTGGAAGGAACATTTAAAGGCCATTTATTCCAACCCTTCACTGGGATCAGGACCTGCCTGGGGACACATTTTATGGTGGAGAGCAGCAATCCTCACTCTTGGCTCTCTTTGCCCTTTAGCCTGGTGGAAGCCCAAGGCTCCTGGGGCCACCTCTGCCAGTGGTGTCACAGTGGGGTAGGTGCTGAGCAGGGAAGGGTCTGCTTCATGCCAGACCCACATCAGGGGGGATCAGTGGGCCAGATTCCCTCCCAAAATCAGTCCTGTTGGAAAAGGTCCCCTTTTCTGAACTTAACAACACCCCATAGCTCCTAAAAGCTTAATTTCCACCCACCCACCCTACTCCCAGGGCCAAAGGCTCCTGAAAGCCTGCAGGAAACACAAAATCCAGGGATTTTTCTGTATGTCTGCATCTGAAAGGGGCTGATTTTGGGTGCTGGAGGCCAAGGGGCAGCGCTAAGCCACCTCACTTATTTGGGTGCAGGGTCTGACTGGAGGAGAGGAGCCTTGCACCAGCCTGGAGAACATCCCTGCTAATCCCAGGGGTTTTTTTAGCCATTAGTAGAGGACATTTGGGAGCTGTAAATACAATCCCAAGCTCAGTTTAGCTCCAGTGCAAAGATCTGCTTAGAGCAGGACGTGGACAGATGGAAATCAGGTGTATGGAGACACGGATGGGGCTGGTTTCCTTCGTGTGGGAATCTCTGGAATTGCAAGGACTGATCTCACCCTCTCAGGAAAAAGCTGGAGCCAAGCACAGCTGAGAGCACTCAGATGTCTTGTTTGGGAGAAATTATCCCTGTAAAGACAAACCATAAAGCCCTGTTAATAAGAACAGACCAGGCAAGGAGTAAAGAGCTGGAGAATGGATTGCAGGGAGCTGTGGAATAGTTTGGATTTGAAGATTTGACCTTTTAAAGGTCCCAAAAACCAGTCCAAAAACCCTGCTATGGACAGGGACACCTCCAGTAGTCCAAACTGGCCTTGGACACTTCCAGGGATGTGGCAGCCACAGCTTCTCACCTTTGCCAATGTTTTACAATGCTCATTGTAAAAAAAAAAAATCTCTTTATCTAATCTAAATCAACCCTTCTTCTTCTTAAACCCATCACCCCTTCTTCTGTCACAACAGGATAAGACAAACCTAAAATATTCTTTACCAAGAAGGATTTGGCTGTGCCTCAAAATATTCCTGAATTTGTGTTGTTTCTATCTGCTCATTTACCAACACTGAATTTCACCACCACAAAAGAATCTGGCATTCCAAGAGTTTCATACCAGCTTTTAGCAGGAACAGCACCTTGCAGCAAGGAGCTGCCACATTTCTGGGAAGTGAATCCATTTTTTAAGCACTTTCCCTGCCCAGCTGAGCCTGGGTGGAAAACAGGGTCCAGTCAGCCTCTGGGAAATTCCAACACCTCCTCCAGCTTCTGGACACAGCATTGGCTTCTGTCCCTCAGAAATGCTGCTGCCTCTGGAGCAAGGATGGGGACAACAGATCCTTTCATACTTCAGAGGAGAAGGGAGCAGGGCCACAATGCAAAACACCCAGATTTTCCACGTTTCTGGGCCAGACAGGTGGAAAACAGAACTGCCAGCAGGGCAAGGAGGGAAACCCAAACACCTTGGGTGCAGCTTTTCATGGTGCTCCAGCCAAATTTGAAATTCTTGCCCCTGAAGGTTTTAAAATTGCTCTTCCTGAGGCTGAAGATTGATGGGCTCACTCCTTCCCTGCCCAAGCGGAATTTCTCTTATTCTGACCCTATTGTAGCAGCTCCAAGTGTTTAATGTCTGGGATGTTTTCCAGGTAGTTTCAACATCAGCTTCAAGGGCTGACTTGATGGTTTCCTGCTTTAGTTCATGCTGCAGTTGGGGGCAGGAATGGATGCAGGGGATTTCTGCTTGGCTTTCTCCATAGTTCAATAGGTTGTCATGGAAAGATGAGAATTTGCCCCTCCTCAGAGCCCAGTTTACCCTTTCCCCCTGTAACAGCTCCTCTGCTTTTGGAAAGGTGCTCTGATATGAAAATTGCTCCAATATTGCTGCATCTGAACAGCTCCCAAGAGATCCCATTCCCACCTTTGAAGAGCCTCCTGCAAGGCTTTACCAGGACCTTTCTGGGTGAGTGATTCCCATCTATTCCAGGTATTGGTGTCACTGATGCTCAAAAAATGATCTGGAAAAGTTTATCTTTAAAAAGAAACCAACCACCAGATGTAGCCCTCAGGGTGTGTGGGGGAATTTTCTCCTGGCCTGGTGGCTGATAGTGGTTATTTTATTAATACAAACCACAGCAGCAATTTAAAATCATGGAATAATTCAAGCTGGAAGGAATTCATGGAGCTCATCTCATTCCATGTCCTGCTCTGTGCAGGTCTAATTAATTCAGGTCACCAAGGGCCATGTCCAGGTGTGTCTGCAAGGATGAAGGAGGCCAAGAAGGGCCTGGCCATGTTGTGTAAAATTTTGGGGCAGGATGGAGGCCTGTTCCCCCATGTCTGGCACAGTCTCCCTGGTCTAACATGGAGTGGGGCAGTGATGAATAAAGGCAGCTCTGCAGCCGTGGTACTCCTGGATTGGGCAGGGAAATGGTCATTTCCATGCTCTTCTCAGTCTGGGAGACTTGTCCTGGGAGAGCTGGGGGTGTTCAGCTGGAGAAGAGAAGCTCCAAAAAGACCTTAAAGCCCCTTCCAGGGCCTAAAGGGCTTCCAGGAGAACTGGAGAGGGACTGGGGACAAGGGATGGAGGGACAGGACACAGGGAATGGCTTCCCACTGCCAGAGGGCAGGGATGGATGGGATATTGGGAAGGAATTGTTGGCTGGGGGGGGAGGGGGGTGAGGCCCTGGCACAGGCTGCCCAGAGAAGCTGTGGCTGCCACATCCCTGGAAGTGTCCAAGGCAAGGCTGAGTGGGCTTGGATCAACCTGGGATGGTGGGAGGTGTCCCTGCCCATGGCAGAGGGTGGAATGAGGTGGGCTTTACGTTCCCTTCCAACCCAAAATATGTTGGAGTCTGACCCCAAGGGACTCATATTCCCCATGGGACACATCACCTGGTGTGGATGGACTCCTCTCCCTGAGCA
>VZRX01004415.1:189030-223066 GCA_013398075.1 Notiomystis cincta | reverse complement strand
CCCTCTCCCGTTCCTGTTGTCTCAGCCTTTCCTCATGTGTGACATGCACCAGTTTCTTAATCATCTTAGTGGCTTTTTGCTGTATTTGGAACCCTTTTACTATGTAGCAGAGAATTATTTGCATAATCCAAAATACTGTAATTAAAAAAAAAGTTAGGGTGGAGTAAGAAGAGAAGTATGTTTTCTATGTGTCAATCAATTTTTTCTCAACTACTTAAGCTTTGGTTTTATATGCACTCTCAGAATGGTTTATGTGGGAGATGATCATATGTCCAAAGGCAGCAGTCTAGCTCAAGTGGAATGAAGAGAGAGAGAGAGGGATTTCCCGAGTCTAAAACTGGATTAGGAATCAGACAATGCCCTTTTTGCAAAATTTGTAAAACCACCAAGAAAACATAAATAACAGAAAAGTGCATTTTCCCCCTTCATTTCTTTGCTTTGACTTTTACATTAATTGGCAAGAGGGTAATTGTCAGTTACCGTTTTCCTCATTTTGAGTTATGTTGAATCAGCTGGGCAGTACAAAAGTTCCTTCTATGCTTCCTCCTTAATGTGTGCTCTTTTAAAAGGAGTCATTTCACCTACAAGGTCAGAACAGCTCGGACTAGGAGCTGATGAGTCATTCTCCTACACCATCTTTGTCTTTTCTTTTTTAATGTGGGGCAGAGTGCCTGGTTTTGACCTGTACTCTTTGTGTTAAATGGGTTGGAAAGTCAGCTTCCATTACACTTAATCTTCAGAGCTGCGAAGTGTATTTCTGTCCTCTGTCTCCTGCTGCTGCTGTGCACCTTTCATTTTGACACAAATGATTAATGTCAGAAGAAACTGATGAAATCATGAAACTATTTTGTATTGAGATCAATTAAACTGTATTAAGGGGGAGGAAACTATGGTATTATCTGTTTGATTTGACTTTTATCTAAAGCATACAATTTTCAAAATTATAATTTTTTTTGTTGTTTTAAAGAAGTTTTTAATTTCCTTTTCTGTCTCAGAATCCTGATTTGAGTCTTAAAAGTTTGCTTTTGTTTTGTCTTCATTTTACGAAGAAATATTTTTAAGTAAAAAAATGTACTAAAAATAGCATGTTGTCACGGTAAATTTGTCCTTCTTTTATTTCAATTATGGGCGAAAATTTGGAAAATAGATCTTATCTAGGTCTTTTAAATTTTTAAACTTTTTGAGGGTGTTATTTTCATAATCAGTGTTTTAGCTAATGAGTAAATGAGTTTCTTTTTCAGGATATCTTCTTGGTGGGCATGTACTACGTTTTTTCCATGGCCATGATGAGTGCTTGACAATTCCATCTACAGATCAGAATGATTCACAGCACAAGTAAGTGATGGTGCATTTTTATATATTTCCTACTTCCAAAAATGAAACAGATTGTCAGTTGATTTTGAGATTAGGTAGAAAAAACACCCTTTACTGCAGTCTTTAATTAGGCAGTGACACTGTACAAGAAGTTGAGACCTACTAAACAGAAAATCAGTCATGAACTCTTTCCTTGTTGAAATTCAAGTAGCTGATTTTCACTGAGATTTCATCCTGTTATGTTGCTTGTCCCTAGTGCATAGTACCATAAGTAGAGGTAGGAAAGTGTTAGCAAGAAGATGGTAATGTGAAAAAAACCCCAACCAATCCCTAAAAAATCTCTGTAAGTTTGGCCTCTACAATGGCTTTCATATTTTATATATTTTGCAGTTTTTTGCAAGTTTTTAGCTTTCTCAAATTTGATTAATATATTAAGAAAATTGTCATATTAGCTATACTTAACCACTTTTGTATTAAACTTATATCTATACATGTCATCTATTATGTCATCTGTACTAGAACACATTCCTAACCCTCAGCCAATCCTGTTATAGCAAAGTTAAAATAGAGGCTGAGCTGTTTCAGTGTGTTCAGAAATTCTGTACTTTGCTACTTCTGTTACTAATGTAGAATTCAGATGTAGCTAATAAAATTAATTATGGAGTCCTCTTCACCAGTATGATGTTATTCTTTATACAGGGTTGATTTGTATTGTTACTACCTTAAGATTTGCTTTCATGTTTTTCATGCTAAGTAAATAAAAGGGTAAAATTAAAATGTGTATTTGTCTGAATGAAATCTATATATTTATAATCCCAAAATTGGAAAAAATGTGAATGCTGCATTGAGCATTTTCAAATGTGTGGTAGTGATAGATGATTTGAAGTTGTCCTGTCTTTTGGATGTATGAGCTGAGTAAGACGTAGGGCCAAGTTTGTACTGTGTCATAGTTGTAGGAGTCATGTTTACATTATCAAAACAAAATGAAAATACAAAAAACCTCAATAAGAATAGGAGGGAGAGATGGAGAAAATGGTTGTTTATTTCCATCTCTATTTAATCAGTTCACTGCATTTCATTAGGAAAGTTAAATACGTTAACTTAGACAAGAGTGAAGATTTCTCTTTGCATAAAACAGAAATCTTATTTTTGAACGTTTCTGTAAAGAATGCTCTTTAACAGTTCACAAAGGGACAAGAATCCTAAGGTCTTTTATTACAAGCCAAATGGAAATACTTGGGGTAGACATATTGAACATAAAAAAGGCTAGCTTGACAAGAAAAAGAAAAGATGGATAGATGGAATCAAGTAGATGAAAAAAATGTTTTGTGGATGCTGTTGTGAAAAAGCAGAAATTCATTTTTAGAAGCAGCTTTGTCACTGAAAGAGGAGGTCACTAATGCTAGTCCAGCATTGCATATAGAAAAAGCTGGAAAAATATCAGAAATTAAAAAAATTATAGAAATTAAAAGTATAAGAGTTGAACAGAGACTGTATCTATGACCATATCAGGTGAACTGAACTATATCTATGAAACTGAACTATACCTATGATAGTCCTTTAGAGATAGAATGGCTGAGTTGGGCCAAGGAGAAATGAAGGAGGTCAGAGAGAGTAGAAATGAATACTTAGTTTTGAGCTTAGCTAGGATTTAGAGTCTGCCAAAAGTAAAATCAGTAAGGTCAGTGGGACCAGAGACACAGAATGAAAATGGAGAACTTCAGATAGTTATTGTGCATTCAGTATATTCAGAGAATCATGTAACAGCCTAGGCTGGAAATGACCTTGAAAGATCAAATTCATAGAGTCTGGAAATGAAGATGAGTTGACAGCTAGGGTTTTTTGGTTTATTTTTATTCTAGAGTACCAATACATTTTCATGCAAGACAAGATGTGTAGGCAATACTACTACCCTTACTATGAGGAATATGTATTCTTACTCTTCTGGTGAAATAATATTTCAAAATATTTGATATCACATGTATGCCCTTAAATGTGATTCCTAAAGTAGAGGTGTAAATGCAAGTCCATCATCTTATAAAGCAGCTGAGTGCAAATGGTTTGCCATGCTTCAGTGTACTGAATTAATGATTCTTCCAGGATTTTATTGGTGTTGCTCAAGAAGGAGACCCTTAGGTATTCTCAGTAGAAGAAAAGATGTAGAAATACCTTGCTCAGATATGAAAACCACAACTTTTATTTAACAAGTTGATTTTCAGGTCCCATAGTTGCAAAAGAGCAATACTAAACAGCTTTTAAAATTTTTGCTTCTTAGTGGTCAAAAATAGGAAAATAATTTGACAATTTTAAAGCCAGTTAAAATTCGGCATTTCAAAATGCTGCTTTAATTCAGCTATATAACAGCTAGTTTGTGTCATCTTTATGCATACATTTGCAATATTCACTCAAGTTTGCCAAAGCAGGAAGTCAGATTTTAAATTCCCTTGCTGCACATTTTTTCAGACACTTAAGTACGATAGAAGGTGCAGCTTCTGTGCATCCTAGGGTGATTAGTCCTTCTCAGAGGAATAGCATGTAAGGTTTTTCATCTTTTGGGAGGCATTCAGACCTTTCCTATTATTCATTGTATTTCCTATACTTATTATAAAGGAGAAAATTTATACAAATTCTGGTGATTAGATGACAAGATATGAATAATTATTAAAACATTAAAAACTTCCTGTGAGCAGGGTTAATCCACCATAGTTTTTCTTTTTTTGTATTTGATTATTTAGTAGAATATTAGTTTCTGCACTAGAATACATTACTAACCCTCAGCCAATAGTTCAAGAAAACTAAATTATAGTAAAGGTTTAATCCTTTCACTTCCTGTTTTTTATTTCTTTGAATGCATTATCTGTTTTGTGAGGATTATTATAATACAGAATTTTTGTTATCACCACTATTTTTGCCCTTTAATAAGAATCATAGAAGTAATTTTAGGAATGAAGTCTCTGATGTTGTGTTCTTGTTGTTTTCATCTGAAAATGCTTATCTTTATTTTAAAATCTGATATGTATTTAAAACCATTGACAATGTAGATTAATATCTTGGGAGCTGTAGGAATTACGTATTTTTATGGCTGATTAGATGACAGGAAAAGTTTCCCAGCCACTTTCAAGGCTAAGCATTTTGTCAGCTCCCCAGAGAAATTGCCTTAATGGAAATAATCTAATTTACCTGGGACGTTTGGATTGTTCATCATAGCCTCACTGATGAGTAGGAATTTTCTCTCCATTCCATGACACTTGTTTACTGGGAGAAAAGTAGTTAGTCATGTACAGTTTACAGAGCAGTAAGTTATAAATACTATGTAAGCACAAATAAACACAAGAAATGGTCTTCTGAATCTTTTCTCTAGGAAAGTATTTTATGAAACTGGAGGAGCTGGCATTCGAGCAAGGTCATTGTGGAGACTAGAACCCCTTCGAATAAGGTACTGATTATTTCTTTAACTTTCTTTCTTAGCAATTTTTCTTATATTAATAGAAATTTGATTGTTACAGACCCTTAAGGCAGAATATATATTTACCATGCTTTATGATATGTGTTAGTAGGCTCTTTGTCAATAACAAAAAGCAATGTACTGTGAGAGAATCGATTTTGTTCTGTCTCCCATATCAAAAGTAGCATTGCCTGTGAGATATGTCTACTTAAAGCATTGCTTCTTTCCAAAAGTAAAATGCATTCCTAGTTTTACTTGGAGTTTTATAAGCATGAGTGGAAAGAAGAGCAACAATATCCCTTCTGTGTTTCTTGGTTTTTTTGCCTTTTTTAAAAGATTATCTCCTTCCTATGTGATTGCCTGTTATTTCCCTGCAAGTGAAATTTCAGAATATATTGTAAGAGTGTGTATGGCCTTTGATGGCCTTCTCAACTGTATACTTGTTTTACCCTTGATGTGTTTATGATTGTAAGGGAAATACCCTCATATCTAACACAGATTTAGGGAAATTCTGTGGGATCTTGAGTCCCCACCTAGGTTTAATTTGTTTGTTTATTCAGTCAACTAAAATACAGCAGTTAATTTACACATGTAGGATTTTTTTATGGACACCATGTGTAACACCCTGATAAGACAGAGAGAGGGTGCAAAAAAAAGAAGATGGAAGCCATATTCCTTTCCAGTGTTCCCTTTGCCAGTGAATTAACGGGTTTGCATCTGTTTTAATGCAAGTATTGAAATCCAAACCTCAAAGGAATGTAGAATAGAATAGAATAGAATAGAATAGAACAGAATAGAACATTCTATTCTCTGAACATCCTTTAAAACCTGATGTAGAAACACTAGTTTTACTTATATAAACTATTTTTTGATGTCTCTCTTGTTCAGCTGGAGTGGAAGTAATATCAGATGGGGGCAGCCTTTCCGTCTCAGACACATTACAACAGGAAAGTACTTGGCTCTGAATGAAGACGAAGGAGTAGTAATATTAGACAGAGAAAAGTCGGACACAGCATCTACTGCCTTTTGTTTTAGAGCAACAAAGGTAAATAAAAGCAATGCAAATTTTTTTCTGAATGTGGAGCACTCAAATACTAAATCTGAGTGGTTTCAACAACCCTATAAATGACTCGTAGTTTCTGAATTGAAGTTAATGCCAGGCATTGTGCATTTAAATACAAACGTAAACATCCTGCATCAGGAATAACAAAGGTCTCCTGAAGGAAAAATCAGGGTGATTAATAAACTTTAGAATAAACTAAACTATTATCACTTTTGAAAAAACAAGATTAAAACCAAATACAGTGCAAGATATAGTGGTTTAATATGAATACTTTAATAATTATAGATTTATTTTAGTTGGACAGAATTCATTAGAGTGTTACATGTTCCAGCTCTGTCTGTCATAATTGAATTCAATTGAATTCAGTTCAGTTGCTATTCTTTATGCAGTGTGCCGATAAGAACAGTGTGCTGAACTCAATCAAATTTTTCCTAAATGTAAGCCAAATGTAGTCAGTGATTTCTAAACCATATGTTTTCAAATTATGCTCTTTAGTGAGCTGTTAATTGCATGTTATTAGCTTTTTCATTGTTTCCAGCTGGGAAAAACATTACAAGGGAGAGAAAATGAAGAATGATTATGGAGGTAGGCGAAATTAATAACTTTTTTTTCCAGAAAGTGAAAGATTTTATAATCAAAGATGATTAAAAGTTTTTATGTTCTTTCATGATTTTCCTTAATAGTTGCCATAACTGTTACAATAGAGTTTTTTATGAACTACAAAAAGCTGTTTTCCACATAATTCTGAATGCTATATGATCGTTAAGAAAAAAGAAATCCAAAATAAAAAAGAATCAGTAAAATTAGTTATACACTAGATAAAATCTAACATTAAGAGTATTGACAAATGCTAGACTTTTGTTAGTGTAATAGATCAAATACTTCTTTTAAGCATGTTTAAAATAATGATGTTTATTAATGTGACTGCATATGATATTTAATGAATTTTTATTTTAGACAATTAACATAATTGAAAAAATATCAGGAAATTTTCTTAGATTGTTAAGATTTTCTTTCCCCATAGTTTTCCATTTTTTGTTCAGTGTAAAGCAATTCACTATAGATTGTACATATGATGTTGCACTGGGGCATTTATTACAGCTGTAATTTTCTTCCCATTATTGGCAAATCATGGCACCCTGGTAAGAATGGTGACCATCCCAGGAGTGCCACAGTTCCTGGTTAAACATTGAGCTGAAATTCCTTTGAGGTACTCACTGCCTAATTGGACATCAGCTGTCCTGCTGTTTTTCAATATTTTAATCTATGCATATAAATGTAAAGATTTTGAGTATGTAAATTTAGTGTTTATGTATGCACATTCATAAAATAATTTCTGTTACATTGAGTAAACATGCCCTATTTTCTTACTCTTTTTTTGAGGTGTGCTTCAAAGGCACACTAATGAAACTTAGTGCAGTGCCCAAAATGACTAAGCTGAAGTACAGTAGTAATTAATTATGCAGAAGTCATTCATGCCTACTGTGTTTACACATAATATGCTTGTTAATGTACATTTTTATATTAAATCCAAGCTCATCATCTCATCTTCCTGTCCCATTTGTGCTGTCCTATATAGAAAATGTTTTTACCTCATGATAGGTTATGAATTTGGTGCCAAGAATAAGAATTGTTATTTATTGTCCAAGCAGGTAAGAACTACACTGTTCCATGGGTGTAATGTGAGACATTAGTGTTTCCAAAGGTGAGGGGAGCAAGCAATGATAACTTTTCCTGAAGAAAGAAAGGTGGTGTTTGGGAAGGGAAAAAATCCCAAAGGTTGACCTGGACTGTAAGAAGAAAAGGGGTCTTAAATCCAAGTGTTGCTCGCACACAGACTGAGGGGAAACAGGACAGTAGAAGTAATAGTTAGACTAGGTGTGTGTAGGTGGTTTTATCTTAATTTCTGCATATATGTATTTGTAAACATTTTATTGGTTCATTTTCTCAGTGAAGAAACCTTTTAATTTGCATGTATCTTAACATGGCATGAATTCAGGGAAATTTCAAGATACCTGTCTAATGTCTTCATGTCCAGCTGTGTACAGATTCCTAAAAACAAGGTGCTGGATACCTGTCTGTTTACAGCACTCCCATCCCTTAGACTAGTAGAATAAATCTGAATGAAAAGGACCCTGGGAAGGCATTTAGTCTGGCCTTTTGCTCCAGGCAGGGTCACCACCAGTTCAGATCAGGTTGCTTACAATAAGCATTTCTGCACAGTATCCAAAAGGAAACAAAACATTTCTCCATTGTAGTATTTTTTTCCAGTTTGGAAGCCAGCAAAAGTGTTTTAGAAAAGAAAGATATTACCTTTGCCAGAGCCATGTGGATATGGAAACCCTCAAGGCTTCCCAGGAGCCTGTAACACATAACTTAAATGAAGACTTATTTTCCAGCAGTTGTTATAGAGTCCCTCTTGTTGAAAAGGCACCTTAATCCTCAATATTGTTCTATTCCACTTCAGCAATCTTATGTATTCCATGCTTTTCAAAACCTGTGAATGCATTCATAGTGTATTCACTTTCACTGCTTTTTTCCTTTTGATGGATAACCCTGAAAATTGAAACACTGATTTTAAATTATAAAATTCAAATTAGAGTTTTCTTTAACATGTTTTTATATAAATAAGAACAGAAGGGACTTTCTTTTTAAAAAATGTTAAGGTACATGCTAAAGAACATTATGGTGCTGGTTTCAATGAAAATAACATGTAATACTTGCCTGTTTTGCTTCCTAATTACTGCAAACTAATCTTACAAGCATCAGAAACTGATGGACCACCCCCCACCACCCCCCAACTACATCTTCTGTTGATTTTAATAGAGAGCTTACTTTTGACCAAGTTTTAAAATGTCAACCTTTATATTTTAAGGCAACAGATCTGTAATGCCTTGTGACAACAGAGGCAGCAGTTTCTCTACAGCAGATGGAATCCTGTTTTGAAATGGGATGTTCTCATTCCAGCACAGTACTTGGCTCAGTATACACTGCTGAGTAGAATCTTGGGTCTGCTTACAAATTTCCTCGAGACTAAACACAGTGGAAATGAGAGTGCATTTAAAAAGAATTGTTCATTTTAATTTGTATATAGCCCAGAATTAATATTTGGGATTTCATATTCTATTTTCATGGTGGTATGTACAATTGACAATCAAGAAGTTATTGGTATAGTCTTGGTAAGTAACATTCCGACACATTCAAAAGTCAGAGATGACTCATGCAGAAGGATTTGATATCATTTTAATATTACTGCCAACATGTAGCTGTCTTAGGGACTCCACATGGCATTAGGATGTCGTAATTGTATGGTAGTAATCATAAAGTTTAATTTGGTTTTGTAATAAGATCACAGGTATTGCAGAGGCCTTTACCTACATTTCTCTCCAAAATTTCAAATACTTTTTTTTTAAAGTTAATATTTTTAATTATAAATTCCCAGTATACACTACATTTCAAATACAGTGTGAAACTGGTTTTTCTACTTATTTTTTATGGGAAGAGAAAATAGAAGGTGAAATGAAAGTAACTTTTTTTCCTTGTCTACTAGGATGTACAAAGGTATAAAGCAAAGTACATAGAGTACAATAAGACCAGTAGCAGGATAGCTCTTATATCTGTAAATCTTTTATCTTTTTCTTTTATTGGAGTATCTATGGCAGTACTTTTAATGCAATAACAGTGTGCAATACCAAAACATATAATGTTAATTAGCTCATGCAAGTTAGATTTAGTAAGAGTTCAGCAGACTTGTTGTTTTGCCATTCTTAGGACTGTCTAAACAAGCTCTTCACCTGGCAAAAATGTTTCCCCTACTTGTTTTTACTATTGTAAAATCTTTGTAAAGAAAGTTGAGGTTTTCCATCCTGTTCACATTCTTTATATTCCTTTTATCACATAGGAATCTATGATTCTTTCTCACTTTCTAATTCTTGCCTTTCCTCTAGTATATTAAACATCTTTTGAAAATATCATCTTTGACAGCTTTGCCCTCAAATTCCTTTGTTCATTCCATCTTTTTTTGTTTGGTTGGTTTGGGGTATTCTTTGTTGTTGTTGCTGTTATTACTTTTCCTTTGCCAACTTCCAGGCCCATGATGTGATTTTTTTTTCTTTCATTTGTTTAATTCACGGCCCGAGGGAACTAAACTGAAAAGGTTGTGAAAAGAGGGTTTCAAAAGCGAAAGTATTTGGATATTTTACTGCTAAGATATGTACAAATATCTAGCTAAGAGGAGTTTTTCTTCCCCTTCTCTGCCAGTAATCTTTATCTGGCTAGACTTTTCAGCTGTTATAAAATACACCGTGTCTTTGCCCAGCGCGATCAAATTACTTGGCTGAAATCCGAGAGGAGCTGGACAGAGCGCAAAGAGCAACGCACGATGAAGAGGAACTCGTGCTGTATTTCTCAAAGTGAAAACAGCCTTCAGGCCCCTGAAAAAATTCTAAAAATTTATTTCTGAAATCAAAAAAATTGGAGGGTTTTTCCCACCATGTTTACTGTTGTCAAAAAGGACCAGTACCACTGTTTTTTTCCAAAAAGTAACTTAATTAGGATTGCTTCTTTCCACACTATAATTTCTTTCTTTGAACTTTTCATTGATGCTTGCTTATCTATGCAGACACAATATTTGAGGAAATAAGTTTTAATCTTCTGGATACTATGCAAAGACAAATAATTAATTGCTGACAGTGAATTTGTTCTATTTTATTGTATTTTTCATTTATTGTCCTCACTGGAAATGTGCATTGAAATAGTTCATCTTTCTCTGTACATGGTAGCTCAGTCCACACAAATATGATGTGACATGTTTTCCCATGGTCTTGGCATGGCCATGGTACCTCCAAGGAATGTCTTGTCATTTCATTCAACTTCATCTTGGCATTACAATGTTACCTCTCTCAACTGAAATTACTGTTGAAATGTGACAGTTAAATTATATATAAATGAAAGCAAATCAGTGTAGATATAATACAGCTCCTGTTTACTCCACAGATGTTGAACATTTTGTAACCTGAAATTCAATAAACCTTGTTACACATATAAAAATTTAGACTGCATATTAATTTCTGACATATTTTGTTTAGTTAGAAAAAAGTTAACATCTACACTTAAATCCACCAGCCACTGCAATCATAGAAAAATGATATTTACTTTATTTACATTTTTATTGTCAAATGACATGTATCCATAACTTGCTATTGCAAAGTTTGCAGCATAATTCTGTTCTTATTCCTGAATTCATTTTTTAAAGAACAACTACTTTATTTTAACATGCTAAAGTCCTAAAATCCCCCAGCTGTAAATGAAGAAGAACGGGATTAAGAAGTGAATTTGGCTTAAAAAATGGGTGTTTCAGCCAAGCATTGAGCAATGTCTTTAAAAGAGGTTGAAAGAATCCAACTCTTATTACAAAGTGGATAAATAAAAACTTTAATTAATTATTTATTTATTTATTTATTTATTTATTTATTTATCTATTTATTTATTTATTTAAATAAATATCGAAAATTGAGAAATGCAAAAGTAAAGTAAATATAAAAGCCAAATTGTACTTTAAAAATAATGAATATTTTCTTTGTTGATAGTTGTTCAATATGGAGGCATTATTCTAAGCAAAGTGTGTATCATTATATGCAAATTATAAACAAAAAATTATTTCACATAAAAATATTTTAACTACATTACAAAATAGGTTTATTTTTATTTTTTATGTCTAAGCTAAAATTCAAAAATGTTGGCTACATAGAGCTCTACAGACTGTTAAACTGAAAGTTTACTTACATCAGTAACTCCATTATTGAATAGGTTAAGATCAACATCTGAAGATTTTTTTTATTAATCCACTGTAATGGATTTTATTTGATTTTTCTTGCTTCAGGGAAAATGATGCTTCAGATTTGAAATTATTTTTAATCATGGTCTGAAAGATTAATTGGATAGAGGCTGAAATTATGTGAATTGAAATTCAGCTGCATCTTAACAGCATAAGTAGCACAAATATTGTTCAGTCTCGTAATATGTATCAGTGTAGAATTCAATGCTTTGTCCTATTCCAAGAGAGAGATTAAATATCAACTTTCTTTGATCTCCTTAGGAGCTTAAAGAAAAGCAGGAGTCTAGTCTCAAACGTGACATTGATGGAATGGGAGTCCCAGAAATAAAGTATGGAGATTCAATCTGCTTTGTCCAACACGTGGCCACTGCCTTATGGTTGACTTACAAGGCACAGGATGCTAAATCAGCACGTTTAGGTCCCTTGAAAAGAAAGGTAACATTTCTTTTATTTTTAATTACTTGTGAAATAAATTTATGGGTTTAAACATTTTGTATTTAAATGTTTTGTGCTTCTTACATTGAATATGTGAATATTTCACTCTGAAAATGAAAACAGTGATGAATGTTAATGTAACTATGTAATTAAAGAAAAACATTGTCGTTAAGAAATGTATTTAACTACTTTTTTCTCAGAAGAAATTATTAATTTGTGCTCAATTTTTACTTTTTACACCAGTAAAAGATGCAAATTCCTGATTTGGATAATCTTTTAAAATCTAAATTTATCTGTTGTAACTGGTGTAAACTAATAAGTCATCTTACACTCACTGATGTTTAACTTTTTTTAATTAAATATATTATGTGAAATGGCAATTAAGTTTGGCACTTAAGAAATGGCCTTAGAAAATAAGTTTCTAAAGGGATATTAGAGAATAATTTCCTCCCAAAATTTTAGATATAATAGTGATATGATATCAAGAAGGTCTTTCTCTCAGTCTTTTGATTTTAGAGTATGATTATATTCTTAATTATTGGCATATGACCTGTTATATCTTCAAATTTTATATTCATATTTCATCCAGTGTTAAGGGGGTTAGTACTAGCATCACATAACTGCACATTACCAAATGGATTTCTTGATTATTTGTAGATTTTTACAACTTGAACCCATCATTAAAACAATAAAAAAATTAAACATTAGAACAATGTTCATTAAAAAAATGAAAAATAAAAAATTAAAAAGTTCATTACTGAAAAGAAGTTTGAATTCTTCTTTAATTACTTGTACACATGTACATTCATAAGGGAACACCCATACACAAGCACTGCAGTACAAAACAACGAGGTCCTCCTCACACTCCCTGGGCACAACCACGTTTCTTCACATGCAGCACACGTGGTCATCATCAATGGGCAGAGAGTGCCCAAGCCCTTCACTTCTCAGCAAGCTGGCTGAGCAGAGAAATTCTTTAAATGACAGTCATTCAGTATTTCTTGATAAAAAATTAAACCTCACAAGGATGGCCTCTTCCTTTCCTGTGCCACAACTGGCTATGTAATTCTGTTTCCTCAGAGGGCCAATTTTACTACTTGAAAGGGCAATGTGTGGATTCTTCCTCAGCATTCAGTGAAGAATTTTACAATAGCTTCCTGTGGTGTTTAGTGTTTTGTTTCTCCAGTTTTCTGTTCAGCAGCAAGGGACTAAAAGAACCTCCATAATTGCCTGTCACTTTTATTCGCCTTTGAAATTGTTTCGTTCATGTTCAAAGACTTCAAATCTTTTGTTGCCCTCTCACCTGGAGAATTCTGTCTTGTTAAGTGCCTTCAAACAGAAGAAAATCCAAGCCTTCTAGCTTCATCCAATTGATATTCCTGTGGAAGCAACAAACAGTTTTTCATACCCTGCAATATATGACACTAGGCTATAATCTTGTGAGCAATTTAAGATATATGTATATCCCTTTAAATTCAATATAAAATTAATTTTTCTATATTTGAACTGAAGTCACTGCTTGGTATTCACCCTCTGCCATCATTGTGTCAGGAGATTTTCACTCACTGTATTCTTTCTGAAGCTGGCCTCCCATTTTTGTAACATGACCCATTAGCCCTAGGAGGATTGAGAAATAGCTTATTTTTCCAAGAGGCAGAGGATGCTTTTCTGGCATAACCTAGCTATTATCACTGTCATCCTCTGTAAAGCTATAGAGAGGAGAAAAGAACTATGAGATCTGTTCTGTTATAAATGACTAAAAATTCCAAGTAAAACTTTCTGTTTGGCTTTGGTGTAGTTTCACGTATCTGATTATCATACTAACAACAATGAAAGAAATCCTGGCATCATTTATGAGGCTTTTGTTGCATGATTCCTGCCAGAATCTTTTATTTGCTGTCTCTCTCTGAGATTGTGGTGACCAAGGATTCATGATTTTGCCAGGTAATGATGATGTTTACATCAGTATTCTAGTCAACATCCCTCCACCATCCATCTGGACATCTGTCCTTTCAGTTTGAGGGCTTGCTTTTGTGCAAGCAGTGAGCTCCTGCAGAGCTCTGGAAGGCCAGAGCTCAGGGAACAGACAAACATACCTTGTGTGATTTGGATTCATGCTCTGGAGGCCGTTGCTCACAGTGTTGGTCAATGCCTTGCTGCACTGCAACAAGCGAGGCAGTGCCAAGTGCCCCTTTTTGCATGCAGAGAAGTGTTTGATCTGAGGAACTGATGTAGCCAGTGTTGGATGCTTCTGCCTGTGATGTACCTACTGGAATTCTAAATAGCACTTTCCTGTCATTGTGATGTTTCTGGATGATTTAGTTGAGGTTTGGGTTGTTTGTTGGTTTTCTTGTTTGTTTTTTTTTTCTTTTTTTGGTTAAAGAAATAGGAAAGATTATGTCCTTCTGAAAGACTTTTCCCTCGTCCACTGCATACTTTGGGAGAAGAGTGCATATCTGCTGTACAATAATGAAGATGCAATTATTTTGCAAGGCATGGCAGCTTTAATACTGTATCTGTCAAATATTTTCATTCCTGTAGCTCCAAAATCTGGAACTACATACAATGGCCAGAGGAAACTTTTGATTGTCAAATGTTTTCTCACTATTTTTGTGATGAGAGGAGCAGGTCTTTACTTACTCTTCAATTTAGAGACCTCAGCACCTTCTAATATTTAAGCTAGCAAAGTCACCTACAGGGTGGCTCTGTATAAAGAAGTATCTGAAAAAAGAGGAAAGATGACCAAATATTAAACTAGTCTCCTTTAAGAAAATTCAATTAACATAATAATTAAAAAATGTCTTCCCAAACTTCTCCTCATATTTCTATGGATTCTGCTGTCCAGATAAACTCAGCAGGTGATGTTTGTCTCTTTTAAAAGCTCTTCCTCAGCATGTTGAAGGAACAGAGCACATGTGTAGTGTAGATTCAGCCAAGCATAGAAAAACATCACTTTCCAGGGCTTTGATACACCTGTATGCTACTGTGTGCAAAAGGTCTTGGTGAATAACTTTGCTATTTGTGGCAGTAACCACTTGTATAACATTACTTGTTTCTTTGTTAGCTATTCATGCCCTCAGAATTATTCCACTAACTGGGAAGGTGGGTTGAAAATTGTTATTAACTCAAAGCTGAAAAGAAATATATTTTGGGTGGAGAATTCAGTAGATTGCCTCTTGGACAAAGAAGTAGGATAACTCATATGTACTTCTTACAAAATTACTGTAGGATTTTAATGACTCAAAATGACTTCTTTTTGTGATACATAAAAGTGATGCTGGCTTTCTGTGACACTGTGTTTTTTCAAAGAGAAAGATTAAAACCCCACCAAAGGATCTCTGTTATTGCTTGAAGTTCATATGATGTTCATATCTGGTTCAGATAAGAATACAATAAAATGTGTAGAAACAGTTAATCAGAAGTTGCTTATAAACACTATTGCTCCTTTAGCTGCATTGTAATTTTTGTTTGTCATTCCAGATTTTTTTTTGTCAATAGTCTTAAATCTTGAATCCTTTCATAAATGAAGTTCCTTCTTCCCTGAGAGCTAGAATATAGAAAACATGTCACTTTTTGTTACAATTTGAAAATATTTTTAAAGAGTATCTTTTTAATGAATAATGGAAGAATAAAAATACATTATTTTGTCTTCCCTGAATAACTTATGTGAGACTGAAAAACTTGTAGCTATTTATTGGTGTCCAGATAGTGATTAACATATCTGTATGTATGCAAATTTTTTTCAGTGCAGTATTGAAATAAATTTAAAAAAAAATAAAAGCAGAAAGTGTTTTTAAGTAATTATTGTGATAATTCCTGACTCTCAACAGGTTATATTACACCAAGAAGGTCACATGGATGATGGTCTCACGTTACAAAGATGCCAGCGTGAGGAATCCCAGGCTGCTCGAATCATTCGCAATACTACAAGCTTATTCAGCCACTTTATAAGGTACTTGTTGCCCTGTTTTTAAAGTATTCTGAAATGATAAGAATTTCTCAAAGAGAATCCTTATGTTCTGATTTCAAGTATTTGAATTTAGAAGCTATTAGAAATATATTTTTACTGATTTAAATTTTCAGTTTTGATTACTAATGCCATTAAATTGATAGAACAGTTTATTTGAGATTATTTACATGAAATTGAATACCTTGAAGCCAGAAGCAAGCTGGATCATAATCCAGATTGAACATGCTAACTGATCTTAGTCTAACTCTGCCAGTGAATATTCAATGGTACCTAGAACTTTGTGTAACTAAATCTGTAAGAATGAATTTTGTACTGAAGAAATTATTTTTTTGTAGTGCTTGGCAGAAGTTTTAATTATGACGATGATGTATTCACCCTTGTAATCCTTGATGCAATATTTGATGAAAAAATAAAGAAAAATGAGTTTGTAATTAATTATTTGCCCAACATATGAGCCCGTGTTTAAAATATTATTACTTCAGCATCTCAAGAACCTGCACCACTCCTTTGTATTTCTGAGGATATGAAACAGAGCCACTTTTGCCAGCAGTCAGTGCCTGCTAGATGATACTATCTATAGTAGTCAGGATGTGGCAAACTGGGTTAACACACAAAACTGAGAAAATACTTGAACAGAAAAAGACTTTATTTTTACTGACAACAGAGATTCCTTGAAGCATTTTATATTTTTAAATCCCAGCCCTCTTTATTTTCTATATGGAATAGATACAGAAGATCTAACTCATGGTTAGGGTTACCTGCTCTTTTTTCAGAAGACTGTGGGTGTGTAACTTCAATAACTGCTACTGTTATTGCACACTACACCTATAACATTAATGGGATTTAAAATATCTAAACAAAATCAATTACTGTATAAAAAGAGCTTTCATCTCTTTTTCTTCTTTTTGCTGAATT
Organism: Notiomystis cincta; assembly: GCA_013398075.1. Classification (NCBI taxonomy): domain Eukaryota; kingdom Metazoa; phylum Chordata; class Aves; order Passeriformes; family Notiomystidae; genus Notiomystis; species Notiomystis cincta. The sequence continues at coordinate 206,088 of VZRX01004415.1, read as the reverse complement.
ATATAGTTTCTTCTTCTATTTTTTTTTTCATTTTTTTTAAAGCATGCTCTCTGTTTATATCAGTGCAGAAAGGGAAATATGATTCCACTTCAGGAAGCTCTGAGTGCTGGACACCCAAATAATAGATGTTTGAGTGATGCTTAGTTCAGATCATCAGCTTATATTCATATGTCATACGTGTAAGAGGACTCGATTTAGATACCAAAAGAGAATAGGCTGCTGCATAGTGCTGGAAATTACAGTGGGGAAATGATTAATGTCTTAAAAATGCCAGTCTTGCTGTTCTCCATAGTGGAAACAACAGAGCACTGTCACCCACCGCCCTGCCTGTTGAGGAGATGGCTCAGACTCTGCAAGACCTCATCACTTACTTCCAGCTTCCCGAAGAAGACCTGCAACACGAGGATAAGCAAAACAAACTTCGCTCCCTGAAAAACAGACAAAATCTATTCAAAGAAGAGGTACAGAGAAAGGGATTTTCACATTAAGTGTATTGTCTCATGGAAGTTGAGAAGAATCTAGATGTATGCATATTACCATTTAGATATATACATATGATCTATAATGTAGCTGAAATATATATATATATTTATATACACACACACAGTTCGTCACAAGCCACACACCCTGTCATAAAATTTGATCTTAGGCCTTCTGAGAAACTTTAAACAGATCTCATTCTACAAGAAATTTCTTTTTCTCTCTATGAAGTTATACAGCCTGGATACTCCAAATGAGTAATAAAACCTGGGTTAATAATGGATATTATTTCTGATGTCTCTTCCGCCCTGTGAATCTGCCTGTGACTTTTTACCTGTAGAAACTCTAAGAATGCGAGTTTTAGAGAAGGATATGTATTACATAATTATTGAATTTCTTGTCTCTGAAAATGGAATAACTATATTTTTATAGAAATACTAAACATATTTTATGATATTTTTAGATATGTTTGAATTGCTTGTTTTCAATACCATTTGAGTCTGCAATCAAACTGAAGTTACAAATCTCTTCTAGTATTTAAAATTCTTTGGTTTACAGATATTTTATTGAATAGTAAAATGTCCACCTTTTTAATCAATGATAATTTCCTTCTATCTAAATTTGAAGGTTTTTTTCCTTATTCAAGGAAGATTTTATGTAAAAAAGAGTGTTCTTAAAAATTATAAAAGCTTTTATTTTCAGATTTTTATTCCTTATTTTTTATAATAGTTGTGTAAGGAACAGTATAGAATCATTCTCCAAAATGAATTCTTTTTATACAGAAAAAATACATATTCAAATCTTTTAAGCCCAATTGGTTTGTTGTTTGGGATTTTCTTAATTTAAGATAATGCAACATTCCAATTTATACAGGAAAAAGTCCTTAAAACCCCAATGGCCAATGCTTTTCCATGTACAGTTCACTTTCCTCTGTCATTTGTGTTTAGGGAATGCTGGCACTGGTTCTAAATTGCATTGATCGCTTAAATGACTACAACAGCGCAGCTCATTTTGCAGGAATTGCCAGAGAAGAGCATGGTGGTACATCATGGAAAGAAATTCTGAACCTCCTTTACAAATTGTTAGGTAAGTTCTTGAGAAACCTATTATTGTAAAAAAAAACACCCCAGAAGATGTACTCTTGGTATCCTATTTGCTGCTTCTCTACCAAAGAATACTTTGAGTATTATTCAGTTCATTATGTAAATTATAGAATTTCTTCCATACAGTTACTCTTATTTATTAGAGAACAGAGTTTATTGAGCAACGATGCATCAGAAGATTAGATCTCAGCTAGGAGAAAGTTCTGAGAAGCATGCCAAAAGACTTTTATTTTCTTTTTAATTTAAATGTACCTGTGACATGCAAATAGATGTGAATTATTATTTCAAAAATGAGAAAACTGGAAAACAGCTGGAAAAAAGTCTTTTTATATGAAGCTGAAGGAAAGTCTAAAAGTAATAGTCAGGTCTACTCGTTCCATGTTTGTCACTTGAGGCTTAGATTTAATTGTTAATAAAAATAAATAAATAAAGTAGAAGTGGAAATATTTTTTTCAATGTTCTTGCCAGAGTTTCTAGAGCAAACTGCTCCTGTGTTGTAGAATGGCCAGAATTATAGAGCAGAAGTATGTATCTGTGTATTTCTTTGAATTTCTTATTTGATACCTGATTTGCCTTATTCCTCATTGAAGAGAATCTTGTCTTCTGATGGAGACCAAATACTTTCTAATTTTATATACAAAGGAAGGTAGTCCTGATCTGTAGTGAAATAAGGAAGCTGAGAGTCAGGAAAAGAATAAAAGAAACCATGGGAAGTGCTTTGAAGCATGAGGTTATTCACAGAGCACAGACATGCAGGTGTTTCTGATGGAATCTCATTGCCTTAGAAAGTAAATGTTAGCACTGCCTGCATTTTACTACAGTCTCATGAGTTTAAAGAAAAGTAGGATGAAAAGAATATCTTTAGTGCTATGTGGAGTTTTTTCAGGTTTTATCTTGATTTTCATCTGCAGGTACATTTTGAGCACAATTGTTCTGATGTAATATTTATTATGCTTCATAATAAAAATCACTGACAATTGTATACAAAAGATGCTTTTTTGTTGCTTTTTTTCTTGACCTATGATCTATGGCTTCTAGAAAGAAGAAAACCAACAATATTGCTTGAAAGATTTGAACACTGGTGAACTTTCAAAGTGCAATCTGCACTACTGACAGACTAAAAGCTATGCATTCTACAACATCATAATCAGAAAGTAGAACAAAACACCAATAAGCCCAATTTGCACTTGATGTCAAACTTCTGCAAATGATCCTTCCACACCTGGTAGGAAGAAACAGAAAATGTTCCAGCCCCATGTTCATGACAAGTGCTTGACACCAAGGAAGGGTGCTGGATAACTTCTATTTAAATTTAGCAACAAAATAAAACATAAACAAAACACAATTTTTGCTGAGATTCTGGTTTATACAGTAGACCCCACCAACTTCAAAAACTATGTGCCCCTTAGAAATTTGTCCCAAAAATGATGTCATTTGCTGATATTCAAAGTAATGAAAATCTCTATTTTTTATTATGGTAACATATATGGACTCATCTCTTCAGTGCTTTATGGAATTACTCTAAAAATTGTGTTAAAATACATATGATAAACATTGGTGATTTAAAATGAAAATCTGTTATAAAATTATACCTGTTTTTTTTTTGTCCAGCTGCTCTCATTCGTGGCAATAGAAACAACTGTGCTCAATTTTCCTGTAACCTTGATTGGCTAATCAGTAAATTGGACAGACTAGAATCTTCCTCAGGTGAGACTCACTTTTACAATGTAAATCAACTATCAGTTAATGCCTGGTTTACATTATTGTTAGTTTTCCTTGAAGCCAACACGTATTAGAAAACAAATGCACTCTTGGGGTTTTTTAGTTTTGATTTTGTTTTTTTATTTCTGTGGTTGAGGTTGTTTGTTTGGTTTTTTTGTTTGTTTTGTCTTGTTTTTTGTTTTGGTTTTTTGTTTTTCTGTTGCTTGCTTTTTTGGTTTTGTTTTTTGTTTTTTTTTTTTTTAATTGAGAAAAGTAATACATTTAAAGGGCCATTTTGGTGGCTTTTTTTGGTTCAATACATTTGTTATGTGCAATATTACAGCTAGTCAGTGTTGAATGTGACTGATGAATTAAGGGATTGGGTCAAGCAGTATCAAGAGTAGTGTGCCATAAAATAGCACCAATTTGTGGGCATACATACAAACTCCATATAGATATATCTGATAGGGTTATTTTACAGTGGAGAATTCAACAAAATATTGATATACCATACAGTGCACCCTATTAAAACCTTTACCTCTTGCATTGGATAGAAGAAGTTAAACTTGCAAAATTCTCAAGTTTTAAGGTTTTAAAATTGTGGCTATTTTCAAAAGAAAATAGAAACTAACATTTTTACTATGCATTTATTCCTAATGTACCATATTCATATTAACACTCCTTAGAAGTGTTTTCATTCTCTTTTTAGGCCAGAGAAAACATAGCACCTTGTAAGATATTAATTTACTGAGTTTTTAGGATGTGTTCAGTGGTGCAGGTGATTTAATGACAGCATTATTTCTGTGGCCTTCATATAGGTATTTTGGAAGTGTTGCACTGCATCTTGATTGAAAGCCCAGAAGCTTTAAATCTAATATCTGAGGAACACATCAAATCCATTATTTCACTGTTGGATAAACATGGGCGCAATTACAAGGTATGTTTGGAAAAACTAAGGATATAATGTTAAACTTAAAATGACTTGTGGGGGAAAAAAGATGAGAAATGTCTACATGGAAGTATGTGATTCTAGTACCTTTAAAGGAATAAAATAACCTTAAAGGACATCTGCAAAATTTCTTTGTTTGAAATTAAAAGAATGTTTAATATATAATTTTCAGCAATTTTCAAATACCAAAAATATGTATGAGAAGTAAACAGTTAAGAAATATTGGCAACCAGTTAGAACATTGAATTTGATGAGAAAATGAAGTATTCTGGTGGCTGTAAGAAAGTGGGCAGAGTAGCTTGCAGAAATAGTGGACTACCATTGTATCCACAGATATAGAGAACTATATCCTGCAAAGTCATTCCTAACTTGAGTAATAATAATAGTAGCAGAAAAGAAAAAAATAAATTGAGAAATCAGAAAAATAATCCAAATATCTGAAAACACAGGTGTTCTGAAGAAAGAAAAAACCCCTGAGTTTCCAGAAGAAATACTGGATGAAATTAATTTAGACATCAATATGCAATTTATTATGATAGAAGAAGGTGAACAGAGTTTCTGGCTGCGACCAGGATGACATCACAACACAGACGAAGATATAGGTTTTTGTGTGATTTTCTGATGTGAGTTTCCTTCCTCAATTAAAATTTTATTTGAAAGATTGATAACCTCGAGGAAGAACAGAGAAAGTTTTAGTGAGCTGAAATTACCTTCTCTTGTAAATCACTAATACAGAGAACCTAACCAACTACAGACAGAGTAAAGGAGAGAAGTATTTTTAAGCATGGCTAAGGAGTTTGAACTGATATAAGTAGGCATAAGAAAAAAAGTTGAAATTACAGCAGGAAGTTTAGCTTACTGTTTTTAGTTCTTAGCAAGATTACTGTGTTATGCCAGTCACCTACAAAGAACTTTTTGTCTGGAACATCTTAATGTACATCTTATAGTGAGAACTTAGAGCAGAAACAGAAAATATACACAGGAGAAGAATTATACTGGGTAATGGATATGTTCATTTCCTTTTCTAGTGTCTTTGAATATACCTCAGCAAGTAATGAAGAGTTATCTGTTATTCCACAAACAGTGTGTCTTGTTAGAAATTCTGTTGAGATTTAGGAAATAAGAAACAGTAATATTAATAAGCAAAATAATCATGGAAATTTTGAAGGACTTCTTAAATTAAAAGCCTTCTGTCAGAAACAGTCAGCAAATTGACAGAGATTATTCAAACAGTTTACATGTAAAGCCTGAGTTGCTGGTAGTCATTAATGTTACTAAGATGCTTTACAGATGAGTACTGGTCAGAGCTTGGGTGGTTATTTAAATAATTACCTCTACCTTTCTGCTAGATCGTTTCTGCCCAACAGCAGAGGTGGTAGAAAGGGAAATGTATGGGCTGGGACATAGAAAAGTGTTTAAGCAAATATATTAGCTTAAACAACATAAACTGTTGATGGTGGGTTTGTGCTGAATTCACTAGTCAGACAAGAGGAGTAGCTAAAATGCATGTTGTATTCTGCTGTTTCTGGAGTGGTACAATAGTAATAACATAATCAGTGGTGTGAAGGAGTGTCTCTGGTCTTGGAGGTGGTGTGTGGCAGTTTAGACCATTTGGGCTCATTGCCCAAAGACTTTGTCAGAGGTCAAGTACATTTTGAAGTTTCCTCAGTGTTAAGCAACATTATGTTACTGTGTTCTCTCTTCCAAAACCTCCTGCTCCCATACTCTGGAAGAATGCTATCAATCTCAATTTTCACACTCAAGTGCAAAAAAACAAAAACCAAAAAACCAAAAAGCCTGACGTTTTGAAGTAACAACTTTCTGATATTCTGTTTTGCTTTACAGTTTTTAAAGCATTTTTTATTTTATAAATAAATGGATTATTTATCAAATTGAAAACATTCTTTCCAGAAGAGACTCATAAGCAGTCAAATAATTGCTTTTGAGAATTATCCACTAATTTTGCACAGGAAGTTTTTGGGCTGTAGAAAATTTATCAAGGAATTTCATTTTATATTCAAGTTTTTAATGAGATTTAATTTAAAAAGTCTTAAAGAGTTGACATACAGCTGTTTTAACTTTTTTTCTGATCAAAATGAGAATAAGGAATCTTAAAGGAAGGTTTTCAATGCATTATCAAACCCTGTGCCTTGATTTTATGTTCCATAAATATTTGATATCCTCTGTCAATAGTACAGACTACACTTGGTCCATATATGTGAAAAGTATATAGAAAACAATAATGTATATTATATTCCTTCCTTTAGGCCTATTCTAAATGTAAATTAAACTGGCAACTGAATAATAGTGTATGCTCCTAGCTGCCCTTATCTGACTTCTGATTTTTCTTTTAAGGTTCTCGATGTGCTCTGCTCTCTCTGTGTCTGTAATGGAGTTGCAGTCCGTGCCAATCAAAATTTGATCTGTGACAATTTACTGCCCAGAAGAGACTTACTTTTGCAAACACGTTTGATTAATGATGTGACAAGGTATAGTGATATGTTTTACTGTTATATTAGAAAAAATTGAACTTCCATATCATCAATAATTAATTGAATAAAATACCGTTAGTTAAGAAATGTCCAAAAGCTTTGAAAATTGAGAAATATGCCTTAGGAAGTGATATATATTATGTATTAACTTCTGAAAAAACCCCACATTTTTACTGACAATATGGCATATTTATGATCAAATAGAAATTGCTAATTCATAATCAGAGCTGTTCTAAAATGGAAACATGAAAGTTTCTTGTTTCTGAGTCAAGAAAAGGCACGGAGTATGTAAACATACTGTGAAGTACTTTTGTGTTTTAAGAGGGACTTGATTTCCTGGCAACCTCACTCCTGGTTTTTTGATTTTAGGAAATGATCTTGTAATTTCTCTTTTGACTGTAAGCTTTTCAAAGCATGGAACCTCTACTTTAAAAGATGATTCTACAGCAGATTTATTAAGTTATACAAAATGATTGACTTTAAAAAATATTATAAGCAAAATGTGGGTATCTACATTTGTATCGTACTTGCAAAGTGAATTTGACAATTGCACAGCAATATAATTCTTGTGTCACACTTTATGTTTACACTAACTGGCTTACATTTTCTTTCTTAGCATAAGACCAAACATATTTTTGGGTGTTGCTGAGGGCTCTGCACAATACAAGAAGTGGTACTTTGAGTTAATAATTGATCAGGTTGATCCATTCTTGACGGCAGAACCCACCCACTTACGAATTGGATGGGCCTCTACTTCAGGTTATGCCCCCTATCCTGGAGGTGGAGAAGGATGGGGAGGCAATGGTGTTGGTGATGACCTCTACTCTTTTGGGTTTGATGGCCTTCATCTGTGGTCTGGTGAGCTACCAATTATTCTTACGTTTAGCCTTTACCTACCTTTACCTTCCATTTCTTTGTGTATATACCATGGTATTTTACAGTGAAGTGGATTCAGAACTCCAGATTGTGATGAAATTATTTAGAAATTCGGATCAGTCTTCTTGTCTGAGATGTTAGCCAATATTGAATTATACCAATTAGGCTTTTCTAGCAGATTGCTTCTATTTTCATTATTTTGATCACAGAATGGCATTTTACGGATCTAGATCAATACTGACTTAATTCTATCTGTCCAAAATCAATGGATGTAATGATCTCAGATAAACTAATTCCATATGAATCTACATCTGCATTATTCCTTTACTTTGAATCTACAGTTGAAGGAAAATGACAGTTATTCCTAAACCTGTTGATAAATCCGATAAATTGAATTAAAATTTTGATAAATAGTTCCATAAAAGACAGTTTTGTCAATTAAAAATAATTATTGCTACACTGATGCCAGCTTTGTTTTAGTCCTTGTGCATAGAATCTTTAATTATGAACTAGCATATTTTTTTTCTCAGATTTCTCTTGCAGGCACAGTAAATGTTGGTTATATTTTAGCTTGTTCAAATTGTGGTTTATGTTTTAATGTACAATTTTCAAGGCAGGTAGACAAAATCCTCAGTTTCCCCATATTTCTCAGTGCCTTTAAATGCCATATACATCTAGTATTCTTTAATTGCTCTGAAAATAATAGAGTGGGGCCATGCAAATGAAAGGTGTGTTTTAAGGACAGTGTATATGAATACATTGAAAATTTTATGAAATTAATTCTAATAATTTATAGTCTGAGAGTGTTTCCTTTATCAATTATATTAACATTGTTCTAGCATTGAGTTTTGTATATAAAGTATATGTGTGCAGACACACATAATTCAGTATTTTATTTCAACCCTACTGAACAATTATCCAATGTCAGAAATTATCTTTTTTTCGGAAAAGACTAGGAGGCATCTGTAACATATTCCATAAGAAATGACTGAATAAATAGTTTTTAAAAATTAATCCTGCTTAAATCTTCTGATTCCTAAATGCTTTTGTCCTAGGTCGGGTACCCAGAGCTGTAGCATCTGTCAATCAGCATTTATTAGCATCTGATGATGTGGTTAGCTGCTGCCTGGATTTAGGCGTACCTAGCATTTCATTCCGCATTAATGGACAGCCTGTACAGGGAATGTTTGAGAACTTCAGTACAGAAGGGTTTTTCTTCCCTGTTGTGAGCTTATCAGCCGGTGTAAAGTAAGTACAACTTAATTTTAATTGTTTTCTTTGCTGTCTTATCACACAAAATGTCATCCAAATTCTGGTATGATTTATTCTGTCTTGTCGCTTCAGTTCTGCCCAAATAGCAGCTGGAAGGAAGGCAGGAAAGTGATGATTTGTTCAGTGATGATTTCACTTAAAAGTTAAATGTGAGCCTGTGAAAAATTTGACCAAGTCTCAGTGTCTGGAAAGTATTATTTTGTGGATATTTGGTGACCTAGGGGAAATTAATTTTATTTCATTCCAATTATCAGTGAAAAAAGCATGTTAGTAACACAGCACCATATTTGGCACTAATTAAGATTCTCAGTGGCTTTCTCAGCAGGGAGTAAAAAACCTAAATCATCATGAAAACTGATACTGTGTTCACAGTAGGAAACAGAAATGATGAGAAACACTTTTGGAATCTCTTTACTAATAGTGCCCATTTCTTACGTCTTCTATAGCTAAAATACTGAGATTCAAACCTACTTTATTTAAATTATATTGTTGTCTATGTTCAATGAATTCAGAAAATCTCCTGAATCAAACAGAATAACGGAGAGCTGGGAAAGGTTTAGTAAACCAATTTCATTTATTCCCAGGAGTGACCGTACTATGTAGCTGCATTAATATAAAGCTTTGGAAAATGTTCTTTGCATTTTACTGTTAAAAAAACTGCCAAAATTGGTGTAATTATTTTCATTTTTTCATTCTTATTTGATGTTGATTTTCTATTTTGTGAGAGCATTTTTCTTTGTAATTTATAGTAGCAGGTGTATGTCATCATCTGTATCTGTTGCTATCAGAGAAAATGTTTTTACATGGGAATTCTGTGTTCATGAGTGAGGGAGGGTGTTCTGGGGTCTTAATTTTTCTCCTTTTTTAAAAAAATGTAGACAAAATCTGTTCTAATATTCCTCTAGGCTTCTGGTCACCCCATCACAACAACAAATATAGGGGCTCATTCCTAGAGATAACAGCCTTTTTTTTTTTTTGACGTTTCTTTGTTTACCTCTAGAGTTTGCCCACTTGAGGACCAAAGTATACAGCTGGATGGTTTTTGTCTTTGTTGTTTTTCCTGGTATACTCTAAATTTATATGAAAAATCTGTATCTGAGGAGAAAAATAACACTTTAGGGGTTTACAAGGAATTTTAGTTGTGCTTCTGGAACTCATTCCCAGTTGTAATATTTGGTATGATGTTGTTTGCTTTCTTAATGCATTATGACTTTAGTGTTTTGTTTGTATTTTTATTTCTCTCCTGTTCCAACTGTCTGCATGTGTGCACTGAGAAGTAACTTTTAAAACCTTCAAGTTATGTATTAATAGTCCCAATAGTATTTTTAGACTAACAGACCAATTTAAATCAGATTTGTATTTCTAAATCCCTTAAATCCATTTAAAAATTCACAACTTACCACCTTTTGATTTTAAATGAGAAACACTTAAATATGCTACCACATTAAATAATTAGTTTTGCTTTGGCCAAAACAAATTTTCAAAAAATAGTGGGTAGGTGATAGTTTTACTGATAGTATCTGCCAGCATGAATTCTTGGTAACGCTTTGGTGTTTACCAAAACATGTAGCACACATGCATTTTTGTAAATGGTAATAAAATAAATGCCTAGGCTTCTGAATTATTTATTCATAATGACAGTGTATGCTGACTATTTAAGAGTCTAACTGCTTCACTGAAAATTGCACAGAGTTCGTTTCTTGTTGGGTGGACGTCATGGAGAGTTTAAATTTCTGCCTCCTGCTGGCTATGCTCCCTGTTATGAAGCATTGCTTCCAAAAGAGAAGATGAAACTGGAGCCAGTCAAAGAATATAAAAGAGATTTTGAAGGAGTGAGGGATTTGTTGGGTACAACACAATTCCTCTCGCAAGCTTCTTTTATCCCTTCTCCAATAGACACCACTCAGGTACGTGAAGTTTGCAATGGTGGGACCAGTAACGTATACCTGTTCAAAATTTAAATTCACAGCATAAAAACTTCCCCCTTTCTTAGCAATTCTTCAATTGTGTGTTGTGTTGTACTAACTGAACTAGAAGATCTTGGATATACAAAGCATGGTAACTGGAACCTTTTCGTAGCCCTGGAATTGTTTTGTTCTTTTCTTAGATTGCTCTTCCTTTTCATCTTGAAAAGATCAGGGACAAACTAGCTGAAAATATCCATGAACTGTGGGGAATGAATAAAATAGAACTGGGCTGGACATATGGCAAGGTATGTTTTGAATTACCTGTCTGGGTACAGTCACCTGTATTAGTTTAATTCTCCTACCAGCCCAAACCTGGACTTGGAAGTTGAACAGGCTATGTAATGGTGGTCTATACATTACCAACCACAGGTGACCACCTAAGCTGGAAGGAGACAGTGGTATTAACTTTTTGGTGACTTTTGTAAGCATTCAAATTCCTCAAATCCCTTGGTTTTGTTATTTCATTAGTTATGGAGGAGTATTTATAGTGTGCATTATAAATAAATAATGGGAAAAGTAGATTTATATAGTTATGAGAAGCTGTCATTGAACAAAGATAAATGGTCTTGCTTATATTGTCTTTATTACTGCAAAGAATTTACTGGGTTTTTACTGTGGTTCTTGATTCTATCAGGAAAGTACTCTTTTCTGTTACTTTTTTGCAGATACGGGATGATAATAAAAGGCATCATCCTTGTCTTGTGGAATTCTCAAAACTGCCTGAGACAGAGAAGAATTATAATCTACAAATGTCAACTGAAACCCTAAAGTGAGATTTAAATAGAAAAGAAAATAGTTTTAAAATTTTGTTTTTATTTGAGTGCACCATACTGTTGTAAGATATAAAAACCATTAAAATCTTTCATTCAAAGATGGAAGTCCCAGGAACCCAGTCAGACTGATGTAGGAAAACTTTGTCTCTAAAGAGAGACAGAGAATAAAACACCAACAAATCCTGTTGGTTGTAATAAATTGGTAGAAATCTCAAGGCATAGATTTGTGCCTTTTCATTTTTTGAAGGGCTAATTTGTTATTTTTGATAAATTAAAATATTTGAGGTTTAAAATACCATTATTTTGGGTTACATCCGTGTTTTCTAAATGTAATTTCTTCTGTGTATTTATAAAATGCGTAAGAACTGTAATGTGTTTCACTAATGCCATTTTTATGCCAGAACCCTTTTGGCCCTTGGATGTCACATTGTTCATGCTCATCCAGCAGCTGAAGAAGATCTGAAAAAAGTCAAACTTCCTAAAAAGTATGTACCTTATGATAACTGTTACATATAAAAATATTTACAATAGAAAAAAAAAATTAATTTCATTTGAAGAATACTTGATATGAACCCCCCATTGGATAAGGCCTTACAGATCCCAGGCTAGGCCATTACCTTGCCTATGATGATGGTGGAACATGAATGCTGCTGTGCTCCATCACCTCCTGAAGTTGTTCAGAGACAGAAACAGTCACATACTTGAACCACAGGAAATTGTAGCTGTGTTACACCATCCCAGAACAGAGACCCCAAAGTTAAATACAACATTGCAGTGCTTTTCTGTCTCATATTAAAGAACAGCCTATTCATGTGATAGTAAATGTATTTACTTGAGAGAGGGTTTACCACTTTACCATAGGAGACAGAAACAGCAAGTTGGACACTTGCCATTTCACATTAGTTTATCAACCCACCAGATGTCTTTTTTACCTGAAGGAAATTTATCCATGAGTAACAAAGTTAGTTGTTTAAAGTGAGCAGTAAAATACATAATTTTATGATGTGAAAGATGTTAATCTTGATCCAGTTGCTGGCATTAATAAAAAAAGAAAAAATTCATCCTCAAGGTTCATACTGCAGAGAGTCCGTCATAATACTGGTTTATATTACTGTCTTGTTAAAATACCTATTGCCTATATGAAACATCCTAATTAATGGAAAAAATCTGATTTGAACAAAAGAGAGTCTGCGAATGTCTAAAAGGGCAGGCAGTCCTTATACAATATGGAAGGATTGGAGAAGATAATAGCTTCTGCTGAAAAATTACTAAGCTTTTTATTCAGTGAAAAAGTGGTAGGAGCAATAGTTAAAATTTTTTCTTCTGTTGGAAAAAATGGTAATGCAGTCCTTACAGAATATTGAATTAAAATACCATACTTAATAATACATAAAAGAGTTTAATAAGAAGTCTTCATATGATCTTTAAAATAGAAATTTTATATATATATATATATGTTTAAGTAGTCATTCAATAAGAATTTTGTTGCTTTGTAGCAACCATTTAGGCAGGTATATATGGATCCAAGTCACATTTAATTAGCTATTGTGTAAGTAGGTGGAAAATGAGATGGTTTGCTAGAATCCAGTTTATATCCTAGTCAATGACTCAATGCAATGCAGTATTTTTCCAAAGACACGGGAGGGTAGGAGATTAAAAAGTGGAGAAAGTGATTTCCACCCTTTGAATGCCTCATAGAAATATTTAAATACCATAACTCGGATATCTTGACTCTCTGTTTTGCCTTGTTGGCTTACAGTTACATGATGTCAAATGGATATAAACCTGCCCCTCTTGATCTTTCTGAAGTGAAATTGTTACCTTCTCAAGAATTTCTAGTTGATAAACTAGCAGAAAATGCACATAACGTCTGGGCAAAAGACAGAATAAAGCAAGGGTGGACCTATGGCATTCAACAGGTAGGAACTTCTTTACATGCATTTGGAATAAGTAAAGAATATGAGATTTTGTATTCTAGAATATCACTGGGGAAGGAGTGCTGGTTAAGATGATAAATACTGAATGTCTTGTAATATCTGGAAAAAACAGAGAGAGTGGGGAACAGGAAAAGAAGTCCTGCCTATAAAAGTCTGAGTGGATTGTCAGACATGTATGGTTTCAGCTTCTGGATGTATGGGAATATATTTCCATCCTTCTTTTTCATTCTTGTATTTAGGTTCTCAGCATTATTAACAGATGATTAATTGAGCTTGCACTTATAGAACTCTTCTTCATTAATGCTGTTTCTCTTCTGTAATCCTCACTTGATTCCAGAGTACACTCTATCTCATTATGCAAAGCCTTTGTGATGTCAAACCAGACTTTTCTTCTTGTTGTTTTTATAATCCCTGTCAGGACCTTAAGAACAAACGTAATCCTCGGCTAGTGCCATATGCATTATTAGATGAACGCACCAAAAAATCAAACAGAGACAGCCTCCGTGAAGCTGTCAGGACATTTGCAGGCTATGGTTATAGTATTGAGCCACCTGACCAAGAGATAGGTACGTATTTTCAATAAGAATCATGGCCTTTTTCAGTGACATTTGTAGATTCATTTCATTATTAAAAGTGGGGCTTCTTTCTCTGTTTAATTTTACAGCTGACCAAACAGTGGAAAAAGTCAGCATCGACAAGATACGTTTTTTCAGGGTAGAACAGTCCTATGCAGTGAAGTCTGGGAAGTGGTACTTTGAGTTTGAAGCTGTGACAGGTGGAGATATGCGTGTTGGCTGGGCCAGGCCGGGCTGTCGACCTGACGTAGAGCTGGGAGCTGATGACCAAGCGTTTGTGTTTGAAGGAAGCAAAGTCAGTACACTTTTACCTCTTTTGGTCTATGAACAGGCTAGAGAACCACAGGATAGGCTTTCTCTGTACTCCACATCAGCTACTGGAATATTTTTTATTCATATAAAGATATCTCTGAGCTCTGTTTCACACAGAGTAGTACCTCTGTTTTGGTTCTGGTCATGAGATTATGCTAACAAAGAGGTGTTGGTTTAGATGCATCTTCCTAGGCTATACTCAATTAAGTACAGATGTCTGTCAACTATAAACAAGATACAGCATTCACTTCCATTTTTTAAAAGTGGTATTTTACAAAAATCAAAAGAAGGTTCTTCAGTAACTGAGAGAATCACAGTTCTGTTTTCCTTTTTCTGTCTTTTCTGCTATCTGCACATCCTTTTTTCCCAAGCTTGACTCCTAAAGCACAGGAAGGATAATAATGACCCTGCATGTAAGAAGTTGAATCCAGTGAACAACAGTTATCAACTTCCAAACTGCTGAACTTAGGGTGCTTTGGTTGCTCTATGTCTCCGTTATCTCTAAGGCAAAAGACATGATCAGTACTGTTTGCAAATTACTTTGAGATCCTGGAAAATAAAATATTTGGGTTTCTTTATTTATTTTGTAGTTATTTTTTTTATTTTAGAACTGCGTTTATTTACTTGGTTTTCCATTTAGGGCCAGTGTTGGCATCAAGGCAGTGGATTCTTTGGAAGAAGCTGGCAACCAGGAGATGTGGTTGGTTGTATGATAAACTTGGATGACAAGTCAATCATCTTTACTCTGAATGGAGAGTTGCTTATAACCAGTAAAGGTTCAGAACTTGCATTTGCTGACTTTGGAATAGAAAATGGTAACTTTCCCTTTATAGTCACATGGTTATTAGAAGAAAAAATAATACAATAAACAGAAAAAATTATCTGTCATAATGATTCACTGAGCTGAGAAATCATATTTCACTGATGTGAGCCTTCAGACTGTGCTATACATTAACTTCATAAAAATTTATTTTGAGAGTGCTTGTGTGGCACAAATTGAATTTCTTTTTTCCTTTCCCCACATTAATGGGGTTTCAGCAGCCAGAGTGGATAAATTTTCTGTCGCTAGGCTTTCTCTCAGGACTTTAGTGCTAAGAAGAAGTGGTAATAATAAGCATCCTGAAAAATTTCCAAAACCCGAAAATGTACTCTCTGATAATCTCACTGGAGCATAAATGTACTATGCTCCTGTTTGGTAAGGAAAAAATGAGTACTATGTGGTAAGAGTTTGCATCAAAGGAACAGGTCTTTGCAGCATAACTAGAGTCTAATTTGTATTTTTTTCTCTGTCCTATTCATAACTTATCTAAATTTCTCATTTTCCTGGGATATTTTTCCTCTTCTGGTTTTGGCCTTTGCTTTTTCAAAAAGTAGTATTTGAATGGCTGTAGTAAAGGAGGTGGGGAATATTTTAGAACTGTTTTGCTTTATGTTTTTCATTGACATTTTCTTTGTAAGTGTATCTCCTCCAACCAGTAATAGCTTCATACCTGTTAGTAATTACCAGAAAACTTTTCAGTTGCTCACTGCTCTTCTTTGATCTTACATTTGATAGAGTTTTTATAAAGGTAGAGAATGAGGGACCACCTTAACAAAGCTGTTCTGTAGTCTTAAACTTTAGGATAGAGAATCTCTCCTTTAGAGGTTGAACTGTTGCCTTTTCCCTAATCTTGCCCCAAATTCTGTTTCTTGGGAAATGGTGAAATAAGTCAACAGCCTTTCATCCCTTTCCAAAGGTACATGGAGATCAAAAAGTTAAGTCATAAAAAATGCTGGCATTAAAGGAGTGTGTATTTGTCCATTGAATGATGGAGGAATGAAGGCTGGGAAAAAAAATTGTAGCTACTGATGAAAAAATAAATTTTAAACAAATGTATTGAGATACCTGAACCTCATCTCAAAGTCCTCTTAAAAATTTGATGCCCTCAGAGACCACACTAAACTTTTATTAATAACTTTCATCTAGCCACAGTTGGTTTCCAGTGTCCAGCTTGCATAAAGCCATGCTTATTAGTCCAAAAATGAGAAAGAAAAAAATTAAATAGGATAGTGCATAAGTCCTTGGGGGTTTTTGTAGCAGTTAAACTGAACTTAGACATAAGTATTTAAGGAGACTTTAAATCCTTGCTACTGTCATCACTTCATGTGCATTACTTGTAGGAGCTAAAGTTTAGCTCACATTAGATGGATCAAAAATAAAGAATGCCTGGTTCTAAACTAAATGGTTTTAAATTAAGTTGCTGTTGAGTTTTATTTGGTTTTTTTTTTTTTTGATTCTTTAGGTTTTGTTCCAATTTGTGCACTGGGCCTGTCTCAGATTGGTCGCATGAACCTCGGAATGGATGCCAGTACATTCAAGTATTACACAATGTGTGGCCTTCAGGAAGGTTTTGAACCTTTTGCTGTTAACATGAACCGAGATGTTGCTATGTGGTTTAGTAAACGCTTACCAACCTTTGTCAATGTGCCAAAAAATCATCCTCACATTAAGGTAACATTACATGTCAGGGAGACACCTGTTCAACGACTGTTTGTTTAGCAAGCTGAGACATTAAACCCTTACTAATACTCACTGTCATCAGATAGTTTGTCATATAGCTCTATTAAGTCACTCTTAGATA
>VZRX01004415.1:118430-188914 GCA_013398075.1 Notiomystis cincta | reverse complement strand
TTATAATATATAATAATATAATAATAATGGTCTTAATAATTTATGTTGTCAACTACTGGATGTTATGTATGTATGCCAACTACTGGAAACACGTTAGTTATGGGTTTTTTTATATTCTATCTTACATGTGCTTTCACTTTTTAAATGTTTTCTACCATACATTTTCCTTAAATATCTGAAAATTGTTCAGCTGAAGTCTGAGGACACTTAAGTGTACCTATGGTGTCACAGATTGTTTCTTTCATTATGATACACCAGTGATAGGAATTCCAAAATTCCCTATCTATCCTAGAGCAGAATAATATATCCTATCTTTTCTATAAAACGTTCCATATAAATATATTCCAAAATGGTAAATTTGAATTCCTGAGGAGATTTTTACTATAATCTCTCTAGGCCATTTACTTTAATTTAGGTGTAGGCAATTATTCTCTGGTATTTGTCTCTGAATATTTCCTTCTTAAGCAAAATAAATTTCACCAAATTCCAACAAAATGAGCTCAGCATTTTTTTTTCCATTTTATCAGGATTATTTCATCATCATTCTTCTCTTTAAAAGTTTTTGAAATGTTCCTATCACTGAGTCTGAAAACTTACTCACTTTTTCAGCACCAGGGAAAGTAATATCAGACTCCATAATGACGCTCTGAACAATTTGAATTGATATTTCTTCTCATTGTGGTAGAAAATTATTGATTCTTGTGATGTAGTTTTTCAATGACTTGTGTACTCAAAGTGAATTAGCTTAATAAAATATATACTTTTTTTGTTTTACTCCTATATGGGATACCTTGAAAATATTTACTGTAGTCAGGATACGCTGAATCTGTTGCTTTCTTTGCTCTTCACGTTAAATTCATTATCAGAAAACAAAGATGCATAGTTTCAAAGATAATTAATTATGAAAGTTGGCTCTTTCAATTTTCTCATCCTCTAGTTGCTTAATGAAAGTTTTCAGCAGTTTTTTGGATAGTATTTCTGTAAAATATTTCTGTTATTTTTAGATATGGAGAATTGATGGAACCATTGAGAGTCCACCTCGGTTAAAAGTTACTCACAAAACATTTGGCACACAGAACAGCAATTCAGACATGATATATTGTCGTTTGAGTATGCCTATTGAGTTCCACTCATCGTTCAACTTCGGCATGGGCATGGAAAATGCCTCATCTGATGTTTTCCAGAAACGGTTAGACTTGGGTTTGGTTATCCCATTTCATGCTTTCAGTGTAAATGCATTACATTACAGTATTCTTTATTATTGTACACTCAAAATCTCATCCTTGTTCTAAGCACAGTTTGCAATAAAATGCATGTTGCTGAGATTTTTTTAATTCTTGATGGTTTTATAACCCACCTTTGCTGCAGAATGCTGTGTCCAGACAAGAGAGAGCCTTTTCTAAAGAGTGCATCACAAGGTTTATAGATCTCTGCTAAGCAGCTCCATTCTTTCTGAATTATTAGGATTTGCAAAAACTAGGCTGGAAAACCAGCTCAGAGTCTTTTGCCCACTGGATTATTGCTCATAAATATGATTGTTCAATAGCTCATTTTTACTGGAAAATTGCCTTATTCATTAAAAGAAAAAAGATTGTGGGACAGGTTTTTAAAGATACCAGGGATTACTGAGCACAGTACCTTTCAGAGTTACTGCTATCTTTATTTAACAGTTGTAAATCTGCCTCTTCTCCTACTCTCTATGTTAACTGCAATCAATAATTTTACTTCTATATTTGTATCCTGTGCAGTCTTTGCTAATGCATACTCAGTACCAGGCAAATATTAGTTAGCTTGTAAGCATGCTTAGCCAAAAAATGACTAAGTTTTTTACTGCTCTTGGGGTTTTTTTTTTACTTATTTACTGATTTTCCTTTATCTGTAGAAAGCACAGCCAAGAAATTGCTCCTCCTACTACAGTAAGTAAATATGTTGAGATGCTTAGTTCTTCTCAAGTTTTGAAGTAGATTTGTTTGTGGCAGCATGTTCATTAGAAATTGATCCATTGAAAGAAGCCTTTTTAATAATTTCCTACGATATAACACTGGTTATAAATAATGATATCCAGAGTTGCATGACTTGCAACTTGTGTAAACATAAATCTCACCAACTTAAAACAGTAGTCTGCTTGTTTAATTTAAGAGTACCTTAAATGAATTACTAGAAGAACGTGAATTACTATTGTTAAAGTTTGAAATACAGGAGAGGGTTTTTTTAAAATCACTATTTGAGTATTCCTTCACAAAATATTTATAGATTTCTGTAACTAATATGCTCTTTTCCTTCTTTCAGTATTTTTACTCACTACGGATATTTGCTGGCCAAGACCCATCATCTGTCTGGGTTGGCTGGGTAACACCAGACTATCATTTTTACAGTGAGAATTTTGACCTAAACAAAAATTGTACAGTGACAGTTACTTTAGGCGATGAGAGGGGCAGAGTTCATGAAAGGTATGGAATTATTTATCCTTCATTAAAGTTTGTATTTTAATACTGTTGTTTAAAAGTCAGGTATTTGCAAGCTTGATAATATTTAATTATTAATTTAAACTAATAAGAAAATTGATTGTGGAATATGATATTTATGTGCTCATTTATATATGAATGTGTTTTATGTAGACGTGTTAAAGTGAATTTATCATTAATGTTCTTTTGGAAAGAATTTTAAATGGAAGATGCTTCTTTCATTTAATATATATATTTACTCCCTGTGGATGAACTCTGTTGTTTTACTGTAACTTACAAGTGCACATAGCAGCCTGTGAAATTTTTTCATAACAATAAATAATAAAAAAAGTATATTTAATCTGATCCCTTGCTCACTATGATGATACATTATGAAAAACAAAGGTTTGTTAATGAGTGAACAAACTAATGGCATAACAAGTACCACCCAGTTCAGTGTGACCTGTGCTTTGTTCTGGCTGTTCTTTCAGTGTGAAGCGCAGCAACTGCTACATGGTTTGGGGAGGAGATGTAATTGCTAATTCCCAGAGATCGGGTCGCAGCAATGTTGATATAGAAATTGGATGCTTTGTTGACCTGGCTACTGGAATGGTGTCATTCACAGCCAATGGAAGGGAGCTTGGCACTTGTTATCAGGTATTATCAGATTTTCAGGAAGCTATCCAGTAAGCTTCTTGTTTTGATGCTCCTTCTCTTTTTCAGAAATCTAACTGGTCACCATTTGTGTGAGGATAACATGTTTTCCTATACCCGTCTGGTTTATCCCTCTTTTTCTCATTCTCTTGTAAGGCTATGTTTTATGAGTTGTTTCAATACATTCAGATAATTTTTTTTTTACGTCTGAGTTTGTGTGGTTCAGAATCTTGATTAAGAAAGTTAATTCTTTAAATTGTTTTTCAACTGAATCTGTTATACAGTAAAGGGGAAATAAATATTTAGACTAGCAGAAGGTCAAAAGTAGATTCTAGATGTAGTATTTTTTCATATGAATGGAGAAGAAAAGTTCAGTTCATTATTACCAGGGTTTTTGTCTTCTGCAGATATCTGTGATTTGGAGACCTTGTGATTTGATAAGTTTCAAAACCTAAAATTCAAATATGCATTAATACACAAAGCCAAAATAAGTCAGGTGGGCCCTAAATGCTATTAATATCTCCAAAATATGGTGTCATTATGCACATGGATCAGTGGCTGATAAAAGTTTTCAGCACCAGATAATTGAGATGTCCCCTTAGCAAGATCAGTTGTCCGTAGTAAAGCACTCACTATGGAAGAGGTTGTGTCTACTGTTAGCAACAATTCATTGCTTTCTTCTTTGTCACACCCTCAAATCTGTGATACAGACAAAACTGAAAAGTTATTTAATTAAATTTAATGGAACTTTCATGCTGACTCCACTGAAAGTGAATGTGGCAGGGCTGCACACAGCCTGTAGATGGGGTGGGAGGTTATCTAGTAACTGAGATTTTGGAATATTTTGTAATAATGATCAGTAACTTCAGTGCCATGCTGGGAGAATATTGAATGTCAACACGCTGGGAAAAGAAAACAGGTGATTAAAGTGCTTAAGCCCTTCTTTGTTGTTTTTCTAACTAGATACAAATCCACGAAAAAGCTTCTGAGTATTGTAGTTCTGCTTATTATGTGAAATGTCTGTACCTGGTACACAAAATGCACAATGATGTGATTAACTTATTTAACTGAACTTCTGAAACTTTGACTTAATTGCACAGATGTACTTTTTTTCAGCCACTCTGGAGCACTGAATTTTTAAAAATAATATACTATTCTATAATTATATATTTAATTCTTTATTTTCTGGTGGCAGTGGGCAATCTTGTACAGTATTCTTCAGAATAAACTGGTCTTTTTCACTGACATACACTTTGAGTCCAGCTATAGTGGGGAAAAAAGATAATGTAGCTGTCATAACAACATCCAGAAACTTTCAAACTACAGCACAGTGATTCTCTGTGGTTTTGTAAGACTGGAGACCAATGCTAGACCTGAAATTAAAGAGCTCTTTAAAAAAATTACATTATTCTTCTTCCAGAGGATGGATTAGAAAATCACTAATCTTAATAGAAAATAAAGATTTGCACTATCCTGATCCCATGATGTGCTCTTGACCCCTAGAATGAGTTGTTGAATCTGGATGTTTTTGAGAAGAAACTGCACTGTGTCACCAAAGTTCCTTTTACAGGTGTTGAGGGCACATAAGGCTACAGAAACACCTGTCTGAAAATCAGGTGGTCCTACAAAGATAACTGCAAATTCTTTACTATATTTTAAGTAGACAATATTCAACACTTTACTCAGTAAAGTATCTAAAATTATTTGATAATGAAGTGTAAGGTATACAGTATTTCCTATCATATTCAGGGAGATGATTCTTTTTCCATTTTTAATTTTTCAAAAATTTTAATCTCATTTCTCTTCTAGGTTGAACCAAATACAAAGCTTTTTCCAGCAACTTTTTTACAGCCTACAAGCACTAACTTGATTCAGTTTGAACTTGGTAAATTAAAGGTAGGAAGCATTTTTATATTCTATAGAATGACAATCTTTATGTAAATGTGCTCTTTTAAATCTGTTTATTTCCATGCAAATTCCTGTTCCGTTAAATTTATTTAGAAAGGTTGAACAATGGCATGACTTATAATTTGACTTCTATGTTTACTTCTGTATATATTGTTATTATATGCAGTTAATTGATTATCTGCATTTGTCAAAATAAACTAATATTATTTGAGGATAACACCATTAATGTTGGGGGGGGTTTAATGGATTTTTTTTTTGTTGTAATAACTATTTTATTGTAATAACTGTGATAACTGTGTTTCTATGATTTCCTTGCTATTTATAAGTTATACTTCCTTTTACTGTTATGTGTTTATTCATAATTGCATGTTTCAAAAATAACAAATGCACTTATTTGTTTCAGAACACCATGCCTTTATCAGCAGCAATTTTTAAAAGTGAAGAAAGAAATCCTGTTCCTCAGTGCCCCCCTCGCCTGGATGTGCAAACCATTACACCGGTTCTGTGGAGCCGGATGCCAAACAGCTTTCTGAGAGTGGAAACCGAGCGCGTCAGTGAGCGCCATGGTTGGGTCGTGCAGTGTTTGGAACCTCTGCAGATGATGGCTCTTCACATCCCAGAGGAAAACAGGTACTTTTGTGATGAAATAAAATTGCTTGATGTGGACAAAATATACTGAAAACAGATGTCAGAGTATTGAATAAACCTGCCTTGTTGTTGAATGTTCACCATGTAGTTGTTGAGAGTTTCTGATCTTATCTGATCTGATATCAGATATTATCATATTTGTGAAATTTAAGTAAATACAAGAGACTGAACATTAATGCCATGTACCAGCTTTTACATATGTAAAACAAAGCATGACTATTTGATTGTATTTCAATTTAAATTGTGAAATAGCATCTCTTAAATCTGTAGGTCTTTAAACATGGAGATTTTTCTCAGCTTGAGAAAAACAAGTATAAAGAATATGCAAGCACTATTTTGGTGATTTTTTTCTATAATAAAAATTTGTAATCTCTTCTTGTTTCATCTGCGCTGAATTTAAATGAATTAAGTTCTATGTTCTTATTGACAAGATCATGCCTTTCTTTGATTTTCATTAGGTTTTATCTTCAGAGTAAGGATAATAAAGATCTATCCAAATATCAAATGTCATAACCAGTGAAAAATCAAACTATCAGCAAAAGCATAGCAGAAAGATCATTTAACAACTGTACTTTAGTTAGTAATTTTAAAATTTGTTTTAAGAATTCAAAACTCAATTTTATTTATATAATGTTAATAAATCTTAATTTAGTTTAATCATAAATCTCAATTTAAATATATATGTTAATAAATCTGAATTCAAGAAAAGAGTGAAAAACACTGTGGCTTGTGGAAAAAAAGAATCAGTAATCCCAAGAAACTACAAAGGCCCTGTTTAGTAATGGTAGTAATGCCGATTTGCAGCATGCCTAATACACCTATTTTAAAAATAAGTTCTAATTTACGATAGATTCCAAAGAAGCATCTCCATCTTAGATTTTGGAGGTTTTTTCCTATGGAGTACTAATTTTAAACAGTCTCAGCAAATTATTCCCACTATTTACTGTGCTTTAATGATGAACATACTAAGATTAGTTAGTATCAACTTTCGTAATAACGATTTAAAGAGGAACTGGCCAAAATGTTCAGAGACTATAAAACTTTCCTTTTTCAAAGTCTTTATTCATAGAATTGACTGGTGTTCTGTTTCTTTGTTTCACAACAGATGCGTTGATGTTTTGGAGCTATGTGAACAAGAAGATTTGATGATGTTTCACTACCACACTTTAAAGCTCTATAGCTCAGTTAGTGCTCTAGGTAACACTAGGGTTGCTTATGCACTTTGTAGCCATGTGGACATATCTCAGCTATTTTTTACAATAGATAATCAATACCTACCTGGACTTCTACGGTCTGGATTCTATGACTTGCTCATTAGCATTCACTTGGAGCATGCCAAGCAAGCCAAGCTCATGATGAGCAATGAATTCATCATTCCAGTTACAGATGAAACTCGAAATATTAAATTATATCCAAATGAAACAAAGAAGCATGGTTTACCTGGGGTAGGGCTCAGCACTTGTCTTAAACCAGCCTTTAATTTTGCTGCTCCATGCTTTATTGCGACCAGTGAAGACCATCAGACATCCATCCCAGAGATCCCTCTGGAGATACTTAAATCCAAGGCCATAAGCATGTTAACAGAGGCAGTACAGTGTAGTGGCAGTCATATCCGAGACCCTGTTGGAGGACAGGTTGCATTCCAGTTCGTTCCAGTTCTAAAACTGATAGCAACCTTGCTCATAATGGGTGTTTTTGATGATGATGATGTGAAGCAGGTGCTACTCCTCATTGATCCCACTGTGTTTGGAGATCACAAGGAAGAAACGGAAGAGAGGACAGAGAAGGAAGAAGTGACACAAGTTGAAGAAAAAGCTGTAGAAGCTGGAGAGAAAGCAATCAAACAAACAAAAGCTCCTGCAAAGGGCTTGTTGCAGACAAGACTACCAGAATCTGTCAAGCTCCAGGTGACCATTTATTATAAATATGTTACTTATATTCTACACTTGATGAAAAAAAAGATTGCGCTTTTTTGTCTGTGTTCTCTAGTTAAGATTTGAAATTCTGAAGGTCTTTAATTACACTTTGCTTTAAAACTTCAAATTCATAAAAAAAGAGTTGATGTTGCAGTTCTTTCTACATGTATCTACATTCAAAATAGATATGTGAATACATACTTATTTCATAAAAATGGAAGGGTTAAACCAAATGATCTTTAAAGGATCCTTCCAAGCCAAACTAGTGTGTGATTTGTAGATATTTTGAGTGCATGGAGTGAAAGATTGTGAGTGCAATATAATATTATCAATCAGATAATGAAAGTAAAATTTTGTCACCTTTACAAGTGTTAATACAAAAATATGGGAAAAAAGTTTATTTTCTTTACAGTCAGATGCAGTACATAATATGTACTCAAGCTCTTCCCCAGGGTTTGTAAAGCTGTTGAGATTGAGTCTATTTTCTCTACCCTAGATGTGTCATTTACTGAATTATTTTTGTGACTGTGAACTACAACATAGAGTGGAAGCAATTGTATCATTTGCAGACCGTTACGTATCAAAATTGCAGTATAACCAGAAATACAGGTACAATGAACTCATGCAAGCCTTGAACATGTCTGCTGCATTGACTGCCAAGAAGACTAAAGAATTTCGGTCCCCTCCTCAAGAACAGGTAACAGTAAAAACAAAGATTTAATTAAAAAAAACTTCTTTAGAAGTCAGGACTTTATTTTGTCATCATAAACTACCACTGGCATGGCTGGAGAACCAAAATTAATTCCAAATTAAATTTTTTCCATGCCGCAAAATACTGAATGTCAGGATGCTGAAACTTGTGTTCCAGAACCAAAACTGTAAAGCAAAGTTATAAAGAGGTGAAGTATGGCTATATACTAGAATATGTCTTAGGCTATTTCAGTGTTTTAACTATGTTTTGAATCCCTTAAAGATTAATATGTTGCTGAATTTTCAACTGGGAGAGGATTGCCCCTGTCCAGAGGAGATTCGAGAGGAGTTATATGAGTTTCATGATGATCTTCTAATTCACTGTGGTGAGTGGAAAGTTTTTGATACAAGTTTTGTTTGCATTTTTGGCACTTGACAGATCAGTTGAAAAATATACTAGCGTGAGGGGTTTTTAATGGTAGATGTATTACTGTCTATAAGGTGACTTTACTGACAAATTTTGGTGTATGTGACAAAAATATGAGAAACTTGTGCATGGTTTCAAGTTTCACTGTTAAATCTCTATTAAATGTTATCCAATATTATTCTGTTTATATACCAGTTTTATACTTATTGGGGGTAGAAGTCCAAACAAGAAGGTTGGCTTACCTTAAAAGATTTATACAACCACATGTATGAGTATAAGCAGATAAAAGATATTGAGGGAACACAGTTGCTGTGAAGCTGACCATCAGACATTTAATTAAAAACACCAGATGTGGGGTTCTCTGCCTGCTTTAGCTTAGTTTTCTGGTGCATACATAACTGTGAGAGTCAGTCATTATAAAATACTGTTGCATTGTATATTGCAGCTTGAATTGCCCCCACTCGTTGAATTTGGATTTCCTGTGCAATTTTATGTGGGTTTTTTGATGTCTATTTTTTTGTTAGTTTATTGAAATCTTAGTCTAATTCAGACAATCATGGAATTATTACCATTTGTAGTCTGAGTCAGCTAATTATTACTGTTCATTCCCAGTAATTATGCAGTTAAAACTGAAATAAACAAGCTTTTTCCATCGACCTACTTTGTAGTATATTCATAGTTACTCTTCCAGTGTGTTGCTTAGTGCTATGGTTATTGGGATCCATCTTGCCCAAAAAAAGAAGGGGCCAACATCATTAGAGTGAATTGACAGCATCTCAATCTCTTCCCCAGTAAGAGCATGATATTCCTAATGGTTAGTTCTTCCTTGTCCACCTGTTTGCTTGAGGTCATTATCAAATGTTTATCAAAACAGTCTGATAAATCTTTCTTTGCTGGTTATCCCTAAAAGCAGTGCTACCTGGTTCATGGAATTGTACTGTTTTAATGACCTGTAATTTAATTTCTGTTTTCTGTTTGGAGGCATGGTGTCTCCTATACCATTCTGTGCTTGTATTGTTAAGGCTTCTGCTATTATTTTGCACTGCTATATCTGAGTACCCTCTTAGAACCTCCAACAATCAGCAAGCTGTGATTTCATGATAAGCCAATTATAATTTTTCAACTACCTCAGCCTTAGCCTCAGCCAAAAATCAGTAGGTCTGTGGGTATCTAAGTTGTGCTCCATCAATTTACTTCTGAGGATGTTGTATAAGACAGTATTAGAAGCCCTTAAAATCAAAATTTGCATCTGTAAGGAAGAAATTTATTTGGTTTAACATTATTTGCTTTTAACAATCCTGTTAATTGTTATCATCTTTGCTTCTAAGTGCTTACCAAAACCCATTTCTTTCATCCCATCATTTTTCTTCCAAGTGTTAAAGTAAATAGTTAGTAGCCTCCTATTTACTCCTCTTTCTCTCTGTTTTTGTTACATCTATCATAATGAATGGTTACAGCTATCTCCAGTCACTGAGCCCTTTGGACCCTCTAGTTTCCAAATATAATGACCACTTGGCAGCACAGAGTACTCTGAGATTCCAGGATGGAGATTCTGAAAGACCTACAACTTGGAAATGTCTTAACTCCATGATTGGTTGATTTTACCTTGAAATATTGTGGCTGGTGTGATCACTGACTTAGTTTAGCTCCTCATCACTCTTCATATTTCATGAGGTGAAACACCAGTTATTGTGTGTGTTGGGATTTTTCTATATAGGGATGTACTATTATTATTTTGTTTACTACATTATAAATGTGTATCTTGAGTGAGAGTTCAAGATAGGAAAAGCCCTGTCTCTTGATTAAAATAGTTTAAAGATCCTCTGGATTCTAAGCAAAACCACTTTCACTACTTTGTACAGATTTATCAGAGGTGGTCGCTGTGAATAAATGCTCCTTATTATCTATGTCCTGACTTGGTCCTGAAAATCAGTACTAAGCAATCACAGCTGCAGATTAAATGAATAGGAGTTCTGCTTGGAATGTTTAATCAGCTTTTTAGTACTAAGTATACTTTGCCATCTAAGTGGAAAACTATGTATGCAATCAAGTAATTAAAGGCTTCTTCATAATGAATGTAAGCAAATAGTTACTCAGGCAGTCTTAATCCTAGCACATCCTAACTGTGAGTGGTTAATTTTGCTGGCAAAATAATAGTCCTCTATCATATTTTTTTATGTGCAATTTCTTGGTTATAAAAACACCAAACAAATTTACAACATATTTTGTAGCCTAATATCAAACTGACACTTACCTGGGTGGAAACCATCTGTGCACAGACCTCTGCCACTTGCAGGAAGCAATTAGCCAATAGTAACATGGGATGGTCAGCTCCTGAATGGATTACAACTATATGAGGATGCACAATGAACAATTAATGATATGGAACAGTAAATGAGACCCCATCTGGAGGAGTCATCTACCTTGTGTACCCCAGCTCCACAGTCTTAACTCATGATTCAAGTGCATTTTTTCTCTGTCCGTTTCATCTTCTTAAGAGTTCTTTTCCCAGTGTCTTTCTCTTGTGTCCAGGGCCTAGCTTTTATTTCAATGCTAGATAGTTTCTTCCTTTAATATCCTTGTCTGCTTTCTATTTCCTTTCATTACTGGTGACCTTTCCTTACAGTTTTTCAGAGTAACTGTATCCTTCTTTCTTAACTTTTCATTTTGCCAAGCCAGATTCACTTATCCCATTTCTTAAATTCTATATTTACTGTCCAATTTCAATTTTGACTTCTTTCATTCTCTCCCACTGCCTTTGAATTTTATCACTTAGTCACTCCTAGTCATAATTTCCACTCTCTCTTTGTAGCTGCCAGCAGCAAAGTTTCTCCAACTTGATACTACATGTCTGTTCTGTTTTACTTCTTAGTCAATTTTTTAGTACCAGTTTTAACATAATTTGGGGGTTGCTGCTATTCCTACATATTTAAAGCTGCTAGCCTTACTACATTTTCTTCTTTCCTGTATGAAATTTCCTGGTTAAAAAAAAATTCCTACAAATATTTTAATACTGTTTAAAAATTAAGGTAGTCAAACTTCAAAGATTAAGTTTTGTTTCTAACCAGTTTTATTTTCTGCTAAGGTATTCCACTAGAAGAAGAGGAAGAGGAAGAGGAAGATTCCTCCTTGACTGGCAAGCTCCGTTCATTAATGTACAAAATCAAAGGTCCACCAAAACCAGAAAAATTGGAGCCTAAGGAAGAAGAAGAGAAAGCTCCTAGTAAGTTTTCTTTAGACATTAATACTTTAATGATGCAAGTGCTAAAGTATTACACAGTCAACAGGAGTACTTTCTAATAAAATTTTCTAATAAAATTTTCTAATAAAATTTTATAAGGCACTGAAGAAGCAGACTACCTGTTTAAGTTTTTTCTGCCTCTTATCAGATGCATTCTTAAACAAGAAGTTAAAATGAGTGGAAGATTTTGGATCTGGATCATTAACTCTGGGGCTGAAAATTTAAATACTCTTTGTAAAGAACTGCAAAAGGCTAATTATGACACAATAATCTAGATGCAAGCATTCTAAACTGGGGAAGACTTAATTTTTATGGTTTGGTTTCTTTAATGTAAAAAAAAAATTCTTTAGAGCTTATCTCCCTTTCCTTCAATTACTGGTTCTTAAGGTACACACACACACACAAATACAGACATGCACATAACCCCCCAAAACACTTGCAATCACAGACTTCTTATTCTGAGCAGTATTCCTCTACAGATACATTCCCATACCCTCTTCCATAACCTGCAAGGGGTGTTCATGATCTGTACAGGTGAGGTTGGTTCTCTGCTTGCAATTCCTCAACGATTTGCATAAGTTTTTTGTTGAGCCTCTTTGAACATGAACCTGATTTTCACTGCCACTGTGCTCACATGCCACATGAAAATTCACTCCAGCGAGAGTGATGTGTGGTATGAATCTCACAAACTTTGTCTTTGCTGTGATATGTTTACGAGTTTTCAATCCTTGGTAGTGACTAGGGATGGTGAGGAATAAGCAAGGCAAAAAGCCAAACTCCTCCAGGTCTTCCTTTAGGACATGTTTTTGCTGAGGTATCTTATTGCCTGTCTGAATCAAGACTGGGTTTCTAGCTCTAAATTTCTGTAACACCATCCAGATACCATGTGCAGGATTCTCCCAGTGACTTGTGGCTGATTTTCCAACCAATGATGGTTACCCCTATTTTTTTCAAAGTTGCTCAGTCAGGCAGTAGGCTCATGCACAGATGTGGAATAGTCCTTTTATTTCAGACTTAATAATTTCACCAAGGGTTGTGTTGAGATTAGACAGCAAAGTTATGAGTCATGACACCTCTTACATGATCTGCATGCTCTGGAAACCACTTTAGAGTGTTTTTACTGGTCTGAAAGCATATTTTGGTCAGCTAAGCTCAGTACTGTGTTGTAAGTACATTAAACCTAATAACAATCTGATATGCTGCATGAGACAGGGCTTCATTCCCCAGTGACTCATCTGTTAGCATCTGCTTCCTCTTTAATGGTAGCAGGACCTACTCAGTACCTGGAAGTATCATTTCTTCTCTAGGTTTCATGGGGATTCTATTGTTATTAATCAGGAAGTATTCACTCCTAAAGCCTCAGGGCACACGGTGTTTGGTCCTTGGAACAGAGCAGTTCACATATTTCATGTACCAGAGCTTTGGGTCACAAGAAATCTAGGCTGGACAAATGCTCCTACAGTGTCTATTTTTCCAGAAATTTCAGATAATCCCTTCAGGCTTGGGCTTCTCCTTGGAGAGATGCATAGTACAAATATGCACATGGATTAAGTAATTCAAAGCATGATGGAAAATTATATAGATATATTCTATTATATACTTGAATGTAGCTGAAGACTGTGAGATTTTTAGTCCATGTGTGTACTTCCCCTTTACACACCACAAAATTTGGAATTCAGAGATTAAAGAAAACGGATGTCTGAAGTACTCCCAGTCCTCTTATGTGCATGAAGAAGTGTAGGGATGTGTACAATGTGTACTTATTTCCAAGGTTAAAATCCCTGGCCTCGAGTGTCTTGGCCTTGGTCATACATACTCAGAATGTGAATATTCATAAGAAGGAAATATTTACTGCAAATAAATCTTCCTCTCCTCTAAGCATACATTCATTTCTACTCACAAATGAACTTTTACTTTAGTGAGGAATGCCAGCAATTTCAACCTTGTGTTAATGATGAATCAATAAATTTTGTATTTAAAAACAAGTTAGAACTCTGCAAATAAACACATAGAGGCAATGAATTAATGTTAATAATGATTATAGGAATTTTGTAACTATCAAGTAAAAATTGAGCTAAGGCATGACATGCCACTAAGAGTAGGGCTATCGATGTGAAATACAGAATTTGTTCCCACAGATTGAAAGCCTATTTATTGAACAGAACCTCAGAATTAATGATGGGTTAGCATAAATAGAATATTAAGTAAACTAAGAAAGAAGTGTTAGCAAGTGAAAGAATAGTGTAGACACAAACCCCAATGGATCTACACTAGCAATAAACACCTTAGTGATGGAAAGTGGGAGGGAACTTTTCTTGCCATTGGAAGAACTTTGGGAAATCAAGGGCTATATTTACTGGTAACACAAAAGAAAGAAACTTGCATTTTTAAAGAGAGAATGTGGTTATTCCTGTTCTACTTGATATCAAACATGAACATTTGTTGGAACAAGGACTGGAACACGTGTCTAGTTTTCAGGCAAATTCCCTAAGCTTTGGGCTCAGCAAAATTGTTTTCAGCATCATTGAATGTGCAATGCCTACAATACAAGTGCTTCAAACAATATTTCTTTTGTAGTTCCGAACAATACAATGTTTTTAGAAAGTGCATTCCCAAGTGAGTGACTTAATATAGAAATGAAGGATAAACTAAAAGTCTAAATGCAACATTTAATTTACAAGGATAATCCTCAGGGGCATGGTCAGCTTAAAGGTTTTCATTGTCAACAGTGCTGGTATGGACTTGAACCCTAAGCAGATACTTATTGTTTTCTACCTCTCAGGAGCATTACACTTATCTTGAAAGATCTGAAAATTGCCTTTCCATTTAAAAAATCTTGTGGTTTTTTACAACTGCCTTGTTGTCTGCTCTTACATAGTTTACTACAATATATTTTCACCATTTTCTGCTGGAAGAGCTGGTAACATTCAGTGTATTCTGCTTTTAGCCACGCTGAAGGAGCTGATCTCGCAGACAATGGTGCGCTGGTCCCAGGAAGATCAGATCCAAGATCCCGAGTTGGTTCGGATCATGTACAGCCTCCTTCGGAGGCAATACGACAGCATTGGGGAGCTGCTGCAGGCCCTGAGGAAAGCATACACCATCAGTGCTGCCTCTGTCAAGGACACCATCGATCTGCTCGCAGCTCTGGGCCAGATTCGCTCACTGCTCAGTGTGAGGATGGGAAAAGAGGAGGAATTGCTAATGATTAATGGATTAGGGTATGGAATTAACAGAATTTTATTCTTAAGTTGGTGTGAAGCTTTTTGTTATGTTAGTAAAGCCTATAATTTTTGCTCCTAAATGAAAATTAATGCTGTACAGAAGTGTAAATACGTACTAGAGATTTACATTTTCTCATATATTTCCAAGGTGGCTCCAACTGATCTGTGTAACTGTATCAAAAGGGTCAAAGTTTCTGTGAACTAGGGTTATGTAAAGAATGTGGGCTCCTTTTATTACAGTTAAATCTGATGTTTAAACCTTCATCAAAGTACATGTTTTAGCAGCTCTG
Organism: Notiomystis cincta; assembly: GCA_013398075.1. Classification (NCBI taxonomy): domain Eukaryota; kingdom Metazoa; phylum Chordata; class Aves; order Passeriformes; family Notiomystidae; genus Notiomystis; species Notiomystis cincta. Next base: position 173,472 of record VZRX01004415.1, on the reverse strand, counting down.
AAGAAAAAGACCACTAATGTTTTTGCTGCTGTCTATCTATACTGCACTTTTCCCAAACTTAAAACCCATGTGGTTTTAACAGGTTGTCCTAAAATGTTAGAAATCCCTGGATTCTACTGAAATCTAATCCCTGGATTATTTTGAAACATATAAATTGCGTTCTGGATTATGAAACCAATGCAGCAGATTCTAGAAAATGTTGAGAGAATGGTGGACAGAGTGAAAAAATTAAAATAGTCCTTCATCATGGACCTGTATTCCACTTCTGACAGAATTTGGAAATACTGATGAAATACATATAACAGATAATTTAAATACTAAGTCTATTTATTGTCTTTCCTTTGTGAACTGAGGAAATTAATGAAGAGGTTACTGCAGAATTATGATTGATTAGATTTCATTTTCTCAATTCCTCTTCTCAATTTATAACCTAACAAAACATTCTTTTCCAGTTAGATCATCACAGAATAATTTTTTTTATTTAAACAGAACAGATGGTAGGACCAATTTTGAGATGAAGAATTGCCATCGTGAAATAATTTGGAGGTTAATATTCTTATTATGTAGAATCTATGAGAATTAGAGGAATGACAGCAAATTGAAATGTGAGGCATTTTGTTCTCAGGTGGTTTGGTATTATGCTGAATGAATTCTAAAAATTTTAAATGATGTTAATACAGTGAATGCATACTTCTGAAATCTCAGTGCATCAACTTAAATTAATTTGGGGTTTCTTAAAAATAAATTGTTGTCTTTTCTTTGATTTTAGAGATATAATGAACAACAAGGTGTTTTATCAGCATCCTAACTTAATGAGAGTCTTGGGCATGCATGAGACTGTTATGGATGTGATGGTGAATGTGCTTGGAGGAGATAAATCTCAGGTAATTTCACCACAATTTGTTATGTATTTTGCATTTTGAACCTCCCCCAAAATATATTAGGATGTTTAAGAAGTGAACAAAAATATATCCCATGTAGGCAAGATTTTGTTTGTCCAAATTAACATATTCATTAATGAAAAAAGGAAACTATTTTTTATAGTACTAGAGGGAGAATCCCAGTAGCCTAGAACTGGATTTTTAAAACTTGAGGTGTTATAGGCGTTTCATTTCTCTTTTAAGAGGATTGTAAAATGTTTTGTTCTTAAATCAAATATATGCTTTAACTGCATTTATTGGAGGTGTAGCTCTGCTAGGAAAATTTACCTCTTCATTTTAGATGAAGTGTTACTACCAATAATTTGGTAAGAGACTAACAACAGTTTAAATTTTAATGCTCAAATTCATGTACTTGAATTGAGCAAAGATTTTCTTCCAGTGTTGTGTTCTCCCTTTTCTTAGTGTTATGCTTGAACATATATGAGCTATTTTAAAGGCAGACTGGCATAAATTTTGAGAAGCCTAACTGAAAATTTTCACTCCTGAAGAAAGTGAGAAGTGAAGCAAGCAAATTTTCTTTCTTCTCTTTGCTCATGCCTGAAGTTTTTATCCTGCTACCTCCATCCTAAAAAGAGGGATCTCCTCTGATCCCAGTATTATCTTATTTCCTTTTGCCTAGCCATTCATTCTTTTTACGTATTTGGAACAATTTTCAGCCAAATTTACTATCTTTTCCTTATCTTTTCTCTGTCTTTCAATTTTTATTAACTTGATTGTCTTCTGCACCACTCTTTCTTCCCCTCTTTGGTCATATAGCTCATGTAATTCTCTTAAGTGCTTATCCTTTGAGTCTGCCTATAACATTGCAGCTTTACAAAGAATTCACTTGCCAGTTTTAGTTTTTCTGTTGCATTTCAAGGCAAGTTGCAATTAATTAAAAATTATTATTACTTTGCTAATTTATAGGTGTTACAACACCCTGGTTTTGCTACAACTTGTACATAGAGCCAAAGATTATTAAAAAACCTGAAACTCAAAACAATGACAACCCACCAATGTCTTCTAATTCTATTAAAAACATTTTCCCATAAGATTTTAGTAACATAGACCTACAAAAATGCTTTACAGAAATTGCCATGATATGCTTCAAAGGAAATGCAGATATAGCAAACTGCTTGTTAGCCTGGTGCTGTATCACTAAATGTGTCTGGCCACCCACAATAACCTATTTTATATCTCTGTCTTTGTGAATTGCATGTAGACTCTAGGTACCTCATGAACATTTCTTTCTGTTCGGTGTTGTAGCTTCAAGAGATGGAATGAGCAGTCATGAAATGTAGTCTGTGCTTTAGGGATTGGGCATTTTTCTGGGTTGTGGCAGCAGATTGTTTAAGCTAGACCTCCAGTTTCTTGGAATAAATGGTTTAATCATGAGGCCATATTGGGACATGTATTGTCTCTGAAGGAGTGGTGGGAAGGTAAGAACTTGTCAGTCCAAACTGACATGTCACCTTTAGTCCTCCCCAGAACGATGTCTCAACACTTTAATGGCCGAATGGATGTGAAAGTTAAAAGGAAATGTGGGTCCTTTCTTAAGTTAGAACCAAAGCAACTGTCATTGCTTATCACCTTGGTGACTTCAGTTTCCTTTCCTTGTTAGGAGTGCAGGAAGAAGAACGGGAACAGATTGGTAATTAACATATTTCACTGCTTTGTCAACTTTCCTCTTCAGCAGATCGCTTTCCCCAAGATGGTGGCAAGCTGCTGCCGGTTCCTGTGCTACTTCTGCCGCATCAGCCGGCAGAACCAGAAGGCCATGTTTGAGCACCTCAGCTACCTACTGGAAAACAGCAGTGTGGGACTGGGTATGCCACGTGGCTGCAACACTACAGCACAAGAGTGGGAGCAGGAGTAGGAGCAACCCTGATACCGCAAGATGGTGTCGAATTTGCAGAGCAAACTGAAACCTGCTTAAACCACCAAGCCACCTTGTGGTTTCACCTTTTTTAAATTTTTTTTTCTCCACCTTCTTCCCATGCTTACATGTCTATGAATTGTATTAGGAACAGAATAGTCTGAATCTGTGTTTTTAAGCACCTTGAAAAAATTAGTGTTAGACATATGGTTTAACGGTTTTCCGTTCAAAATAGTTGTGGTTTGAAATCCAAGATTGAATTGGCCCTCTATGATGCTTGTTTCATCTGATTTAATTTTTATTGACTCTACAGTTTAGGCTACTGAAGTAAATGTCATATTTTTTCTTTTGAACACTTAATGTATGGTTTTTAATCCATGTGCATTACATTTTGTAACACGAGGAAAATTTTATTGGCTAGATAGATGGCTATAATAATAAGATATGTCAAGGCAAGAATAGCTTGTGATTTCACAGTGATTTAGCTGTTCATGCCTGCATTAGACCATAATAAACACAGAAAATTGGAAAAAGTTAAAGAAAGAAAATAGGTAACTGAAGCTTGAAATGCCTCTTTTTGCTAAACCTAGGCATGCTTTAAAATCTCAAATTGATAAGGCTGTGCAGAATTACATAGTTAACATGTTCCTCTCCTAAGGAAATATTATTCCTCTGATTTGCTATATTGTTAATACTGATTTTTTTCATCTGCATTTAAAACCACTGTAGTTGAGTATGCTTTCAGATATGGATGTGAAGTCAGAAAAAAATTTCAGCATTTTCACATTATTGAAAAAAATTGGCAGCGTTCTTGGATGAAGAACTGCCCTAAAATGTAGTGTGAATATATTTATGTTCTATATTCCAGTGTGATTGCTGCCCTCTGCTGCATGAATGTGATTCCTGCAAACTCCATTTAATTACTGTCTATTAACTTTCTTCTGCAGCATTTCCTTCCATGAGAGGTTCGACACCACTCGATGTGGCAGCAGCTTCTGTGATGGACAACAATGAGCTTGCACTCGCATTGGAGGAGCCAGATCTTGATAAGGTGGGTGGCCACTCTGACCTATTTACCCATTTATTAAATGATGTACTTGTGCTAGAAGGGTTTAGAAGGGCAGGTTTGGTCATGGTAGCCTTTTGAATATGATGTCCTCAGAAATACCCACTGTAGGTATGTGTTGTTTCAAGGTAAAGTTGACTGAGCTGTATGTTCCCTGATTTTGCTTTATGCTTATCGAGAATCAGAGCAAAACAGATTTATTTTTATCTTCTGCATCCTCTCACTATTGTTATCAGGTAGAAAGGATGACAAGAAAAAAGACATGAAAGAGGAATATCAAGAAGTGTTGTTTGGGGAGGAAAAAATTGAGAACTAAGAGGTGAATATTAAAAAAGGATGCAGATATTTTGGCTTTAATCATAGAGGTTTGTGGGGATGGAGGTTAGAACTAAGAGAATGGAAGGGTAGCTACTGGAAGATGAAAGATGGAACAGGACTTTAAGTGTAGAGTCAATGGGAAATTGAATCCAGAATTCAAGTCTTTGGCAATGGTTAGGAATAAAGGGGAATGTGAGGAGAGGCAGGATGAACTGGAAAATGTAGTAAAATATTTTAAAAAATGGCGTAGGAGTTATTTGTATCTCACAGGAGGAAAATAGATTTAGAGATGGAAGTGCACAGTCAGAAGAGGTGCTAGCAGAGCATTGGGGTACAGAGAAGGGAAGGTTTTATATAAATGGAGGGAACAGTTAAACACTTAAATGATAGCTTAGCACAGGGAAAATCTCCATGCAGTATGAGAGGATCCTGTGATGACAGTGGAACTCGTAGGACTGTTAGTGATCAGTATATGGTGTGGGAGAGGAAAAGTTGTGAAATTTAAATAAATGGGCATATTACAGTGATAGCTTGGGGAAGACAGACAATAATACGAGTGGAAAGGGTGTGAGACAGCACAGCAGTAGACTTACTAGGCAACATACTGTTGAGAAGGATTAGCAATTCTCTATCACCTGCAAAATTACTGAGTGCACTCTGTCCTGTCATTAATAAAAATTTGAATAGTATTTATATCAATCTTTGGGATACAGCACTAGTGACTGGAACACCTCCAGTGACTGTCTTACATTTTCATGGAAACTACTGTAGAGCAAGTCACTTAAACTAAATTTCACTGTTGGCCATGTTTCTCATTTACTGATTGCTTACCTTGAAATACTTGGCACTTTGCTTACTGAAATACTTGGCACTGTACAAATGCTGAATGTTCAAACAGTAATAGATATCAGCTGTAACATAAGCAGTATTTTATGCTGAAAACATCAGGCTGTGTGTGCCTCAGGCTGGGCATCTCAAATTCATTAGTCATTTTAGTTGTAAGAATCATAATGTATTGGCTGCAATGTATTACCTCTGGTGAGTCAATAACTTTATCTAGTGCAGCATGTGGAAGTTATTCAGAAAACGAATCTATATACTAAATAGCTAGAAAAAACTAATACTGTCTGGATACTAGTTGAAGGATGTGACAGACACCATATTCACAGAATGATACAGCATTTCTATGTGACTAAATTTCATACCATAAAAACTGTGTGCAAAGCAAATAAATTACACATAGACAACTTTTGAACTTTTGCCATTGCAAATTGAGACTCTTTTTACTGCAAATGTGTGACAGTGTGGAAGGTAGAGGATTGCACAAGAAATGCATCCCATAGCTTGATGGCATACTGTAGTAAACTGAGTAGATTAAAACTATATGGCTTGGTGGTAACATTGCAAAATCTTGAAAGAGGAGAAAGAGATTTATTCTCCTGATATTCTCACATTTTATAGGAGCTGCATTTCGAGACTCCTGCAAGTATATATTCACTTATATCTTCTGAATGAATGCTTGAAAATTATCAAGCCCTGTTAGAAATTACATACTTTCTCCACAGAGTGCTCTGAGAAACTTCCTTACTGCAATAAGCAAATTTTTCACATTAGCCCATTTTTCCACTGTGGCAGCCTTTTAGAGACAATTTGTATACTGTATCAGCAGACACATAATTCTTCTTAAAGTCTTTTCCCTCTTAGGGCACTGGATAATAACTAAATATAATCTCGTCATATATCTCCCTTTTGCCGCTTAATTTTGACTGCCTACCATTTTAATAAATTATAATTTGTATCTTTTTTTACAAGTTCATGGAAGATACTTCATGTTTATTACCTATTTTAAGAGCTATAGTGTTGTCCTTTGCACAAAGACACGATTTTTTATTTTATTTAAAATACATAGTTATCTGCAAATATCCTCTTAGATGAGAAGTTATTCTGTATATTTCTGAAATTCAGTTCACTATAATTTAAGATTTTTGTCATAATTTCTCAAAGACTTGCCTTAGTTAAAGAGATGTTGACAAGAAATGTTGTTATAAAGTTTTGTATTACCAAATTTTTTTAATCATTCTGGGTTTCAGACTCTTAAAACTGTTCATTGATATTTATTAGTCTTCTGAAAAATGTAATGGTTTTCATATCCATTAAAATTAGAATTACACTAGATAAACTTCTGATGCAATGTTTATTTTGCTACTGTAACAAATAACCCATACATGGTTATTGAAGTGATTTTTAAAGTTCTTAAATAGTATTTTAACTCTTGTATATGTACTGTCAAAAAGATCTGGAGTGCACAAGATTTTAATCTACTTTTCACATTCCACATTTGTTCATGTTGTTGTATTTTTGCATCATCCTATAAATAAAAGAATGCTACCCATTTTTTCATTAAAAAAGCCCTATGGCTGATAAAATAATGAGCTATATTGTTAGATACTTAGGTTAAATGCCCAGAATATAAAAACTTTGTGATTGAAAAAGAAAATACTATGCTCATTCTGGTTTATAGCTACTTTTAGAAATTTTTTTCTAAGCATATGAATGAAAGATTGCTTCTGTATTGCAGGTTGTTACCTACCTGGCAGGCTGTGGCCTGCAGAGCTGTCCAGTGCTGCTGGCTAAGGGATATCCAGACATTGGATGGAACCCAATAGAGGGTGAACGTTACCTGTCGTTCTTACGATTTGCAGTTTTTGCTAACAGTAAGTCTAATTTCTTGGCACCCAGATTCCATCAAAAGGTTTCCTTTAAATTAATTTCCTAACCATAAAAATATGTTAAATCTGAAGAGAGGTTAATGCATACTCTTCTCATTACAAACATAAGGACTATTGGTGTATGTAATTTTCTTTGAATCTTCATAGTTAGTTGTATTTTTTTCTGAATTTTTTTGCAAATCACATAATTGAGTAGATTAACCTGTAGACATGGTAGCAAACCATGCTAAATCATACTTCACAGGAAGACCAAAAATGAGGGTTACGTCGTTATATTCCTGCCATTTCTCAGGGAGAAGGGTCTTTCCTGAGCTCTAGGATGGGGTCCCTCCCATGGGAGACAATCTTCCACAGACTTCTCCAACATGAGTCTCTCCCACGCGCAAAAGTTCTCCACAAACTGCTGCAATGTGGGCCACTTTTCCACAAGGTTCAGTCCTTCCAGGACAGGCTGCTCCAGTGTGAGTTCCCACAAGTCCTACCAGGAAACCTGCTCCAGTGTGGGCACCACAGGTCTGAGTGTCCTTCACTGCCAGGAGCCTGGTCCAGCAGAGGCCTCCCCCTCGTTCACAGCCTCCTCTCAGGCATCCATCCCCCTGCTGCACTGTGGGTCTCCTCCATGGCGTCTCCTCCACAGGCTGCAGGTGGATCTCTGCATCCCTGTGATCCCCCAAGGGCTGCAGGGGCAAAGCTGCCTCACCATGGGCTGCACTATGGGGTGCAGGGGAATCTCAGCTCCAGCACCTGGAGCAGCTCCTGCCCCTCCTCCTGCACTGCCCTTGTGTCTGCAGAGCTGTTCCTCTCACGTGTTCTCACCCAGCTCTTCTCTGGACATAACACATCTGCGCCGTAACTTTCGCTCTTCTCAAGTAGAGGAGATCACAGAGGCATTACCTCCATTCCAAACTGGCCCAGCCTTGGCCAGAAGCACAGCTGTCTTTGAGCCACCTAGGATTGGCTGTGATGGACATGGAGGAAGCCTCTGGCAGCTTCTCACAGAATCCACTCCTGCAGCCCTCTTGGTACCTAAACCTGGCCACGCAAACCCAGTAGAGCTGGCATGCACAGCTTTTCCGTTCTCTACCACAGTCATTATCTCAGTCCTGGGTTGTCACACCTTCCTGCTCTTTTCTCTCTGTTCTTCCTGCCCACCCCAGCAGCAGACCTCTTGCCTCTGGCAACTGCTAGCCTTTATACCAGAAAGATTAATCTCTGCCAGATAATTAGCCTTCTAAAATGAACCTTTCTAGATCAAGTGTAGTAAAACCTTTGCAAGACAAGTCAACACTGGCAATTTTAATCCTCAGTATAATTTTCATAAAGTATAACCAGTGCTGCCAACTTAAACAATCTTTGTTTTTGACCCTTAGAATGAGGATTTGTTTTGTATTTTGTAACAACCAGGAGAAAATGAAATTTTTTTCTAATTTAAGAATACCTTTCAGGAGAAAATATGTATAGTGCTTTTTGGTCCCCAGGTGAAAGTGTTGAGGAAAATGCAAGTGTTGTTGTCAAGCTCCTTATTCGACGGCCAGAGTGCTTTGGGCCAGACCTTAGGGGAGAAGGAGGAAATGGTTTGCTGGCTGCTATGCAGGAAGCTATCAGGATCTCAGAGAATCCTAGTCGTGACCTTCCTTCCCAGGCATATAAAAGAGAAGGGTAAGTAAATGTGAATGCTTGTTTGGAAATGAGGATTTAATAGCTGGTTCAATCATGCTTGCAGTATGTGGATAATAGACCCTGTTGTGAAAGGCATTATACAAACAGAGAGAATTAGAGATTCACATCCACAAGCAGTTGTCATATGGTATTCACAAAGCATTAGCTAGATAAAAGTGGAATAAGAGTTACAGAGAGAAAAAGCCTGAAGGACAAAACAAATGAGAAGACTGCTGTGGAATGAAGCTAAAGTTAGGGTAAAGTAAAAAGGAAGGTAGAAGTCTCATGTGAAATCAGCTATTACGGTTCGACTGCGGCTTACCCTAGGGACAACAACCCTTTATTCCGGAGCCAAAGGACGAGTATGTCTGATGAGTAGTCTCTGGATCATGTCTCTAGCTCCAGAGAAGAGCTATAAACTTAGATTAGCAAAAATGCTCACTCTTACTGTTTCCTTTCTAGTGATGATGATGAGGAGGAAGAGGAGACTGTGCACATGGGAAATGCAATCATGTCGTTTTACTCCGCTCTCATAGATTTACTTGGACGCTGTGCACCAGAAATGCACGTAAGTTCATTTCACCACCTGCTCAGAAAATGTAGATTTATAAACACCACTGTACATGTCTAACTAAACCTTCCTCTATTCAAAGGCTTCTTCCCTTCAGAAGGCAGACTTTATGGCTTCTTGTTGTATCTAGGCAGATGTATTCCCTGCAAGCTGTTTATAGAGAACCATGTTGTTTTGATTCTTTTATGAGTTCTTATTTATCTAAAATTTTGGTAATTTTTACATGACTATAGAGTCAAAGGAAATATGAACTGCAAGTGTTGCACAATTAAGCAATTAGTATAATAACTTCTGAAATTGACCCTTTATTTTTCTCTGGAAAACCATAAAATAATTTTTATCAGATTGTGATATAGGGCTGCTTTTTGTGTGCATCAATGAAACAGGTGCCCACACCATGTGAATACACGGAAAATTATGTAAAATAACTTTTTCAGCTGTAATGCCTGTAACAGCCACGTGCAAGACTTGGTTTTGATTAGACTGACTGTTACTTGTTGGTGCTTAAAATTATTTAGTAGCTTAAATCCAGCTGAAAAGGCTCTATATATCTTAGTACAATAAGAGCAAGGAATTTGGCTTGCAGCCTCCCTACTTACTATTACACAAGCTATTAAGTTTATTAGCTATATGCAGCTCTCAGTTGCCAGAGACAGTAGTTTCATGTTATGAAAATTACTGGTAGAGATTTTCAGACACAGGCTATGAATACCTGATTTCTGCTAGAAGGCAAAAGGAATTGCTCATCTCATTGCTGTAAATGCCTTATGAAGTTTTTACAGCACAGCAATAATAGAAAAATGCATGGATACATCACACAGGTCTGCATCCATTTGTAGTGTGAAAAAGCAAGCTCAAAACTTGTCACCATGGGTTCTCAAGGTAACATGAACATTTCATAAGTTTTGGGCTCTTCACCATATTTGATTGGTTTAGCAATCTTATCAATGTGGAGTTTTATATGTTATTGGGATTTATAATACTGTGAAATCATTGATGTAAAAATAAGAACAGATACAAAAGTAGGAACAGATGAATTTGGCAACTTCATTCATTCTTGGATAAATTGAATTTCTGTGCATTTTCTTCTAGTGTTTGAAAAAATCATATTAATGGACATATTTTGAGGAAAAATTTCTTATGTCCCTCAATACTAAAATTCTTAATTGAAAAATTTTTCTAACAGCTTATTCAAAGTGGAAAAGGGGAAGCTATTCGAATCAGGTCAATTCTTCGATCTCTAGTGCCAACTGAAGATTTGGTGGGGATTATAAGTATACCACTAAAGCTGTCCACAGTTAACAAAGGTAACTTCAATACTTTTATTAGACCATTTATCTTTTACAAAAGTCTTTTGCCACATTAGCCTTCAGATGTAAAATAGAGCAGTTTTGTTAGAGTTGAATGCAAGCAGAGAACAGTTCTTCAAATTTTAATTAGATCTGCATCAATTAGAGCTGCTCCAGCAGCACAGATATTTGCTCCTGTAGAGCAGAGAACGTAAGAACATAAGAAATACTTTAAAGGATCACACCAATGGGCCAGCACTTTGTCTCCAGCAGTGGCTCTAGTGATGCTACCTCTTTAGGTAAAAATATATAAGCTTGGGCTCAGCCCGTCTGTATTTCCACATTATGCAGTCATTTGTAGAATATTTTATTTCTAAGATTTCATTTAAGAATGAAAGATAATTAATTTGCAAAATAATAGGGGTTTTTAAATAATAAAAACTTACTATTCTAAACTATTCTTTTTCAGCATGGAACAAAGCTGAACAAGAATATAAATTTCTCTGAGTATGTGATTTTACACATTAAATGTAATCATAATGTCTTTCATTGCCTTGGTGTTTCTTGTTTTATCAGTTATCTACTGTTAAAAACTGCATTGTATATTCTTGTAGATGGCACAGTAAATGAGCCAGACATGTCTGCCAGCTTCTGTCCTGATCATAAAGCACCCATGGTACTCTTCTTGGACCGTGTCTATGGTATTAAGGACCAAAGCTTCCTCCTTCACCTACTGGAAGTTGGATTTTTACCAGATTTAAGAGCTTCCGCCTCTTTGGATACAGTACGTATTTCACTATTGAGTTTAGGTGCAGTGGCTGGATATAGTGGCTCTGTAAGTGTAAAAATTGGAATTTCAAGTCAAAACAGCTTTTAAAAAAAGGGTATTATAGGCTCACTATAAAACAAAATCAATATTAATTCACTTAGTATTAATTTATAGTGCATAAATCTGATTATAAGCATTCAGTAGCACCTTATGAAGTGCAAAAGTGATTTAAAATCTTTCGATACAGGCTGTACAGTAATAAAATAAGCACATTGAGTATACTGCAATAGGCCTAATGATGGCTTTTGTGTCATGTTTATTTCCAGTAATTACACTGAAAATCCAGATGTATGAAGAAATTGAAATGACAAGTGTTGTTTAATATTTAGTGGGGTTTTCTAACCTGTTTAAAGATAGAAGCTACATCATCTTTTCTGCTGCTATTGGTTCAGAGTGCAGGAATGAAAGAGACAGGATATGAATGAATGGCTTGAATGCTCTCCAGCAGAAAAAGAAAAGGCTTTAGTCCTTATGTGTTTACTGGGAATGCCACATTAGCACCCCGCCACTTAGGTGACTTTAGGACTATTACATTATTATGTTTTATAGCCTTCATGTTTAGTAACCTTTACCCAGTGTGATACTAACAGTCCTTTACCACTTCATGCAGGTTTCTCTCAGCACCACAGAGGCAGCCCTCGCACTAAATAGATACATTTGCTCGGCTGTGTTTCCCTTGCTCAAAAGATGTGCTCCCCTCTTTTCTGGAACAGAGCATCATGCCTCTCTGGTTGACTCCATGCTTCACACAATTTATAGGTTGTCCAAGGGACGCTCCCTTACCAAAGCTCAAAGGGATGCAATTGAGGAATGCCTGCTTGCTATTTGCCAGTACGTATGGTACCTGTGTACAAATTCAATTGTTTTGTGCAGGACAGGGATTTTAACTTCTTTCTTTGCTTGTAGTGGAGACCTAAGACTATTTTATTCTTGCATGAGATAAATGGCCAGTGTTGTCTCAGGAACTGAAATGTAGGTTTTTCTGTTCACTTAAGAGGGTTCAGAAGTAGCACAACTTTCTGTGCTGTATCCTTCTAAAGATAGACAGTGAGATCCCTTAAGCACTTTGCATTGTTTTTTTCAAAATACTCTTAAAGAGTGTTTTGTATCCCAATATGTAAATTGACTTCAATTTTTATTTCATTTACACTGAACTGTATGAGTTTTCTAATAACTTCTACTTTTTAAAATTACAGCCATTTGCGTCCCTCTATGCTGCAACAGCTGTTGAGAAGGCTGGTTTTTGATGTGCCTCTGCTCAATGAATACTGTAAAATGCCTCTCAAGGTAAATATGTTACTTTTTGTGCACACATCCAGCATAAAACTTCAAAATAAACTGTTGTTGTCTTGTTTTTAAAAACAGAATGGGAATGGCAAAGCAATGTAAAATTATTTCTGAATTGAAAATAATGTTATTGCTTTCGTAAAGTCTTTCAAATTAAATGTAATGTTTGCAAAGTTTTTCAAGCCATGCCTAATGCAAAGAGTAAGTTGTTTATGATATTTTGTGCAGTGAACTGTTGACTTTCCCATTGCTTCAGCAAAAGAGTATTTGAATGTATTAATTTAAATGTCAGCATTATCATGATATTTCTTCTTCTATATGAACTATAATAACTCTTGGCAGGATGCATGGTTCAGGAATGAATTTTGAGTGAAATCTAAGAGACAGGATGCAGGGAAGAAAATTCATCTTTTGTTTTTGAGTAATCTGTAAATGAAGTTTTATCTGTCCTTCTGTTCTGTAAAAGCAGAACTACAGTTGTTAGTTGATAAATCTTATTTAAAACTATTCTATCAGGTTTGTTTCCCTTTTCTGCTGGGATGAAAGAGCCTAATTTTGCTCTGTGTCGTTTTGTGAAAGAATTGGAATTCTATCATACTTTAAAGCAGAGCTGCCATATTTAAAAACATACCCTGGAGCATCATTAATTTTTTACTAAAACTGTGGGGTAGAGACAGTGTTTGATCTGGTTTTTAATTATTATTTTCCCTTCTTATACAGAATTGCAGTAAAACCAAAAATGTCAAGATTCTAATCTGATACTAAAAGAAATTTTAAAATTTTCCATAAGAATTTTAAATTCTCCAGAAGAAACTAGTAGAAATTTTATATTATGTGGAAAGTGCACCAATAATCATATATAGTAGCTTTTTAACTTTAGACATCTCCTGTATGATAGTTCTTTCTGACAAATTTTTCCAGAGCTGAGCAGTCACAGTCCAGAGGGTGTACTGCAGGTGTCTTTTGCAGTGTTTTGAGTAATACTAGAGCCATCAACTACAAATGGCAGGAGTAAAGTCAATTTGAATTTGTAAAACTTTTCCTCAGAATCTATCATGTCCTGCCTTACATCCATTTCATTGTCTCTATTTTTATCCTGTGAGCTGGTCTTCCCTCAAATGGGTGACAATCCTGAAATTTTGCTACTCTCTGTAACCACTGAGAGTCCCACAGCAGGAGCTGGAGATAATACAGGCTTTAAACTTTCACAATATGGGCTCTGCTGCTCTTCCAAAAAGAAAAAGAAGAAAATAAAGACCATTTTTTCTGAGATATTGGAAATGAAGAGACACAAATAATACTACTCCTGTAACTGTTTCATATAACAGTTTTTTATTTTGTTAAATACCAATGTTTCACATGCCTTTTTATTTATTGAAAATCTAGCTTCTGACAAATCACTATGAGCAGTGCTGGAAATATTACTGTCTGCCTTCAGGAATGGGAAGCTATGGAATTGCAGCAGAAGAAGAACTACATTTAACTGAAAAACTTTTCTGGGGAATATTTGATTCCTTGTCTCATAAGGTAATGGCTGCAACTCACATTACATGATGGGATGGGTATAAAAGCATTACAGTGATAATTTACTGTGCCAAGATCAGAAAGTTCCTATTTTGACGGATGTTTCATCTCATGTGGGAGATACAGCAGTGAATGCTTTTAATGAAGTGAAAAATTGAATACTGAGTCTTGAAAGATTCTCTCCAAACTCATGAATGTCAAATCTTTGCTTGATATACCCATAAGCTTTACACTACTAATGAGGATATATATATATATACACACACACACACACACGTAATGTTCTCACTCCACTAACATGTCAGTGTTATCTGCTCTCCTATCCTGGCTCTACTAAACATTTTAAATTACTTGTTACTGACATAAAATTAATTTTAATAAATATATGTATGTGCTTATCAAATTGTTGTTATATGCAGAATAAATTGTCTGTCTTCAAATATATATTTGTATTTCTTTAGTTTTCTGGCTATTACCCAGCCAAAGAGATATGATGCAACATACTATGAAATAAACACATTTCCATTTTTCTATTACAAAGTGTAATATTGGGACTTTTTATCTTACTTGGTTTTTCTCTCAGTAAGAAAAAGTTTTATTTTCTGATACAAGAAATGTCTTACTGAGTAAACTTTTTTTGTGCTTTCTTAGGATCAAAATTTAGCTGAATCAAAAAACAGTTTTTGCTTTAGGACAATAAAAAATCATATTCCTTGTGTCTCACTTAATTTATGTTCTCTTTCTAAGTAACAGATTTAGATGATTACTCCTCTAGGCTGTAAAATTCTGATTTATAATATGGAAATAAAAAGTCTCTTCATTATTCTGAAATGGCTTTTTAAGCTTTTTTTGTATTTCATTTTAGTAACATTTACCCCTCTCTTACTGCTTTCGCAAGTGTGATGCAATCAAAAGTCTCCAATCAGTGCATCTTAGATTTTAATAGGTGAATTAAGATGATATGTTTCTGCCAATACTGGTGGCTCTCTAAAATAACATTTTCATTTTTCTGAAAATGTTTGTTAGCCCAGTGAAATAAAAATTGTGTAAATCTGATCTGATTTGACCTACAGTATTCTCCACCATTCTTTTTCATTCTGAGATATTTACAGGTTTGATGTTATTAAAAATAATGAAATGAATTTGCTACAGTAAATCACAATTTCCTATAAGATGCATATTTTAAAATGAAATAGTGCCGGGTGAAAGAAAGGCAAAATGACAATCATTTCTGCTAATTCTGCAGGAATTACCAATTTTAGAACTAAGGCAGTGTTTTACAAATGTTCATACTCTGTAACTAGGCAAACAAGCCTTGATCCTCCCTATATGGCCTCCATGGCCCAAAGAAAGCTGGAGTTGAACTCATATTGCATATACCTACACAGTGTCAGCACACTCCTATGTCCATCTGAGTAGTCTTAAGGATATATCATGCTGCTGTAATGGAAAATAGATGTCATGCAACAACAATTTTGCTCTGTGTCTGAATTTTAAATGTGTCTTACTGTTTGTTTGCATCTTCTAATATTTGTAGGTGGCTGTGGCAGCTTGGATTTCACTAACATTTTGCATGTTTTTCTATTGGGTTTTCCAACCAGTTCCTATCTCTCCTGCAGAAGTATGATCCAGAGCTCTTTCGAATGGCTTTGCCTTGTCTAAGTGCTATAGCTGGTGCCTTGCCCCCTGATTATTTAGATACACGAATTATGTCAACTTTGGAAAAGCAGACTTCAGTGGACCCAGAAGGAAATTTTGATCCCAAACCTGTCAGCACATCAAAGTGAGTCATATGATTCATAGTGATTTCCTTCCCTTAAATATTTTTATACTATTCCTTATTAACATTTTTTTGTCTTCTGTAGGGAGAGTTGGCTGGTGACTGTTAGTGGTGTTAGGACATTGAGAAGTACTAGAGGGATTTTTTGCTTCCTTCTGCCAAATACTTCACTGCAACATTTCCTGTTTACCAGACATAAATCATATTCTTCTCAGCCCTGAACACATGTTAAATATTTCCATCTTATGTCTGCAGAGAAAATAGTAAATTCTATATTTATTATGTACCTTGTTGCCTAATAGTTCAAATTTTTAGGATATGTAAATTATAAACCATCATTATTCAGTGTGCTTATGACAATTTGTACAAGATCACAAAAATCTGATGATTCAATTTGCCTGTAGCCCAATTTTTATAAAATCTTCACTTAGTTTTGAGAATTGATCTGTAGAAACATGATATGGCAAGATAAGGAGGTCATGTAGGATGATTAAATAGAGATTTGGCCCCCCTAGTAATCTGGTGCTTTTAAAACACAGAATTTACATTCAGGAACTGAGGATCACTAGCTCAGTCTTGCTAGTAAAGTCTTATCCTTCCATCATTATGCATTGTGAAACAGCCATGTTAATATTATTCTGTATTAAGAATTAGCCACAACAGGACCTGTAGGTTATGTTTTTGTTTTTTCATGATTTTCAGCGACTGTTATGTACTTGAAGGTTCTCTGCAAATGCCATTGTAGCTGTGCCTTTTTTGTGGCATTTCTTGTAAAGAGCAGGGAATTGCCAAGCCAAATGCCTTGCCTTCACTTGGACGTGAAGCATTTTGATTGGTGCTGTATTATGCTGACATTTTTCTCATCAATCAGACTGCAGTAACCTATGATTGAATGACCACAGCCCCCTTTTCTTACAGCCTTGTGCTTCCTGAGAAGCTGGAGTACATAGTAAGCAAGTATGCTGAACATTCCCATGATAAATGGGCCTTTGAGAAGGTAGGAGTTATTTTAAGACTAGCAGTTGTCCAGGAATAATAAATAATTCCTGGGGTGAATATTGAAATTAAAACTGGGCAGTTTAACTGATAGGCCCTTGTTCAGAGTGTATGGATGCCTACATAATTATTTAGGGATATGTGGAAGAAACCTCTTGCTTAAGAAAATGCATTGCAATTCATCACTTTTTCAAAGGATTTTTAGGGGAGATTTGAGTGGACTGAAAAAGGGGAGTTTAGTTTGGGTTTTGGGGGGGATTTTGTTTCTTTGGTTTTTTGGTGCTTTTTTTTGTTTGGGGTTTTTTGGGGTTTTTTTTTGGGGAGGGTGTTTTTGGTGGGTTTTTTTAATCTTCTCCTGCAGCACTGAGCAGCTCTTGCAGTGGGTTAACAGTTTGGACAAAGGAAACTGACTAATTTGCTCTCACTCATCAATGTTGTTCTCATCTTATTTCAGTGGGGTTTTCGATTGAGGTTTTTTTTCTTTTTCAGACTAATAGTGGATGGAAATATGGTGTTTCACTGGATGAAAATATGAAGACTCATCCATTAATAAGGCCTTTCAAAACTTTAGCTGAAAAGGTAATAGAAAATTTCAGCTGCATCAATATGAAGTAGATTGACTTGTGTGCTTTTAAAAATCCATTTCAAATATATTCTGTTAAATGTCAGGCAGAGGCACAAACTAGAACTCTTATAGTTAAGAATAGGTACATCTTTATGTGGTTTTTCAGTTAATCTTACACTGAGTCTTGTATAATTTACTTCCATTAGGCATAATGTTCATTGTTTCTTCATAGGCCTGGGCAAATTTGTATTCAAAAGTATCAGTAGCACATTTTTTTCAGGCTTCCATGGATGAGAAATGACTGACAGAAACTCTTAATGAAAGTGTAATTTAACATATCTGAGGGCAATTTTGTCTTCCAGAAAGATGGTAGAAAAATATATAGGAGATGATTCAGTTGAAAATGCAGAAAAACATTTAAACTATTTTGAATTCCTTGACTAGGCACAAATGTCTTCTGGTTGTCAGAACAGTGAATTTGAATTCTGTTACTTACTTTTGTAATGATTCACTGGGAGACACAAGTCAATTACATTTGTCCCTCTTTACCACAATTTTCCTGTTCAGAAAATAGACGTGACAAGAATCAAGAGGGATTAAAGTGGCTGAGTTTCCTAAGGTTTGTAAACAGCTTTGGAATCTTTGGAGAGGACCAAAGCATTGTTGGTTGTTATTTAAGCAGTTCAAAGAGAATTTTCTGAATTGTCTGAAATTAGAAGTTTTGAAATCATTATCAGGTCTATCCCTAAAAGCTGTCATTTTGAGCAACTGATTTATGGTACAACCTGAAATACTTTTATTAAATTGATTTGAAAAGTCTTGATATGGCATAGTCAGAATTTTGCCACAGATTTTCAGAGTTTTTCTAACACTTTTACTTTTCAAAGGAGTATTGGAATATGGACTGTTGCCTATTTTTTTATTGGTAGCTGTGTTTATATAAAGAGGTGTATAGTTCAGTAACCTTCTGTATCTGTGAGTGACTATAAATATAGGACTAAAAAAAAGGTCTTGAGTGCTGATATATTTGAAGGTACATACTTGTTTAACTAATTTATAGCATTTGTAGTACCATCATTTTTTAGTTATTTTGTGATGGTGGAATTAATGAATAAGTTTTCAGGCCCAATCTATATTATTGCTCCTGAGCTCATTGCAGTGCTGTTAGTTTCTAATACATATCCTAGCATAAGAATAACATTTTTTAAAAAAAATTGTAAGTATTTCAAAGCTTTTCTCTCATGTAAAAAGAACTGTATTCTGTGTTCTCATATATTATTCAAATTTTCTTTACTTTATGGTACGTGGCACTTAATAGAGAAGGACAGAATATTTTTATTGTGCTTTTGCTACTTACTAAATACAGAAAAACTTTGTATTCTGTTCTTCAAAGGAAAAGGAAATTTATCGTTGGCCTGCCAGAGAATCATTGAAAACCATGTTGGCCTTGGGATGGAGCCTGGAAAGGACCAAGGAGGGCGGAGAAGCAATAATACACCAGCGTGAAAACGAAAAGCTTCGTAGCATATCTCAGTCTAGTCAGGTAAGGCAGAATGCCTTAAGGTTAGAAAGCAAAATGCCTGTTCACTAATTTACTAATAAATTATAAACAGTTATGTCAATTTTATATTCTTTTAGTGAAAAGAAACTTTTAATGGTAGAATTCTGACACTGGAAGTCATGTCACTATCATAAACACTGTGCAATACTAAAGAAGGGATTCCAAAAAGCTTTTAAGACAATGAGGCTATAAGAGATCATAGGTATTAATTTTCTTAGAAGAACTGAAAAGCTTTTTCTAATATAGTCATTCAAAGTAAACAGATGAAGCATTTTCTTTCTTTTATTTTATAGTAAATAAATAATTTTCTTTCTTTTGGTCAAGCAGAAGAGCCTAATATGGGCTTTTGTTAAGATTATAATTATGACTGACAAATAAGATTGCACATTTGATACATTTTCTTTAAAAATCTACAGGCAAAATTTTCAGGCAATTATATATTACCTAGCACTTTGATGTGATGATAGATTTTTTTTTTTTCCCATTTGTAAATTTTTGTAACCACATATTGAGACTGCTGGTCAATATGTTTGTATCTTGAAGGAGGAAAGCAGTTTAAAATTATGACAGATGTTGGGAAATTGTTCTTGTACCCTTTGAGGTGAATTAAACACATTTGTACATAAATATAATGATAGCTGATGAGCAATGCATTAGGCACAAGTCCTGGAAGGAGTGTGCAAAGCTGTGCAACAAGCTGACTCCTTATGTGTCCTTGCATCACCACTGACCCTGTGAGCATCAGTACCTGGCACCTTCTCCAGGACCAGTATTTGCCCATCAAAAGCAGCCCCTGAGCACTCCATTACAAGACAAGACCATTTCCTCTCTCTCCAGCAAACCTGGCTGCCTTACAAGAAATTCTGCTGTCTCTGGAATGGAATCTCTGTTTCCAGCCAGTAGAACTTGTTTTGCAGTTGGGCCTTCTTGCCCAGGAAGATGCGTGATAAAGAGATGGCTGAGTAGAGGTTTTCAGCACATACCGAACTTGAGTACACGTTTGAAAATACTGATTTATACATAACCATGCACATTTGCACCTCTATCAGGATTTTTGAGCTGGGGCTTTCTCACTTAAACCAGTTGAAGATTGTGTAAATATATTACACTCCTGCATTTTCTTATTCTGGAAGTTCCTCAAGAAAATAATTTCTCTTTTTGTTGTATTGTCTCATCTTCAGCACAGGGCTCAGATCTGTTCCCACGTGGTTCTGCCATGTTTTGAAGGCACATCATGGTTGGTCTCCTCTTAGGCTAAAAGCTCAGCTCTTTGCAGCTTGCCACCTGTTGTGAATGGAGAGATCTAAGTATCTGCAGCAGCCTGCATACTTCCACACCAGCAAAGCTATTCTAATCATCCAGTGCCTTCACTACATTGCAAAATAGGTGAACAGTTTCTACAAGAAAGTATAAAATTGGGAATGGTGTTACTCTAACTAGGTCAACGACAGAGATGTTGCAGTTGAATATTTGGTTTTCTTAAATTATTTTATCTGAAACTATTCTTTTTTCTGCTGCAGGGAAATGGGTATAGCCCAACACCCCTTGATCTCTCTAATGTGGCACTTTCTAGAGAGCTTCAGGTTTGTATTTATGTTCTGCATATATTATGCTGAAAGGAATGAATGTATTTGGTTTCATTATTATTATCGAGTTGAATTTTGTTAGGTTGTATGAGTGTATTTGTGACTGTAGTTATGTGCTGCTGTAGAAAGGGTGCATGCTATTTACACAGTGTAAGATGAAATTTCTACTGTTCATGCCATTGGTGCTTCCTGAGTTCCCAGAAAAAATTAAGCCTGAAGCTAGGGAAGGAGCTGCCAACAGCATGTTTGTAATATGTGTATCTTGTGCTTGTGCTGGCTTCAAAGAAGAGCTGAATATAGATATTCCACTTAACTATAATGTTTCTCTATCACAAGAGTGTAGACTTTACTCAAGACTGTAAAATTCTGTAGAATTACAAAATTTTTAATTGTCACCTAATCTTGCATCTTGGTTTTTCTGATGGTGATGTAGGGAATGGTTGAGGTAATGGCAGAAAACTACCATAATATATGGGCCAAAAAGAAGAAAATGGAGTTGGAAAGCAAAGGTAAGCCATAATCCTGTAACCACACCAAAAAAGGAGGATGAGGGAGAAGAAACAATCTGAAAGATGACAGTGTAAGACAATCAAAGATGAATAATTCCTTTTGTGCATGAACCAGAATAAATCTTACAGTAGAAAAACTTACAGTTCTTTCAACTTACTAAAGGTGGAGGTAGTCATCCTTTATTGGTGCCTTATGACACATTGACAGCCAAGGAGAAATCTCGGGACCGAGAGAAGGCACAAGAGCTGTTTAAGTTCCTTCAAGTCAATGGAATCATCATATCTCGGTGAGCTGCACATTTCTTCAGATGCTTGCTTGCATTCAGTGCACAAACCAGCATGTTAACCTTGTCTCGCTGCAGACTGGCTGTTTTTAACATAATTGCCATTTGGCACATCTCCTATGAACCAGAGTTATTTTTATGTGCAGAAAGACTCTTCTCAAACAGCATATTCAGGCAAAGTTTTTAAAAAGTATGTGATCATGGTAAATACAAAATGCAACAGTTGGATAGTTAAACAAGAAGATAATTTAGAATGTCTAAGTTAGCAGCCAGCAGTGTCAGTAAGGATCACGGGAAAATTAATCTGAGGTCTGATACTGAAACATATCTATCTGAAACTGCTTTTTAATCTAGTTTTTGAAAAAAAAAATTACTTTGAATTCTGTAAAGTAATAAGAAAAGGTGGCTACTTCGTGGGCATTAACTTCTACTCCAGCAAAAGCATATTCTTCCTTTACTGTAATTCAAACTGCTGTGTCTTAAAGTAAGCTGGCCTGTGAGGACTTCTCACTGTAGTATGTAGCTCTACATGATGTAATTGTGAATTACTATACTATAACTCTCCTCTTTTATTGTATGTGAAACTCCTGAGCACACAGGAAACCTCGATTTTCTGGCATTAAGCATTTTTGTGAACCAAATTTTATTCACGAACAAATTTTTCTGTCCATGCATAGAGTCAGATCTTACCTTTTTTCATTTATTTCTGCTTTACAAGTCCGTGTCTCTGTTGAAAGTATACTCAGAAATCTATAAAAATCAATTTTTAGGATCTGCAAAGGGTAACTTTGTTGCCTTCAACAATTAATAACATTTCTAAGAGATGAGAAAACAGTTCTAAGTATACATTTCTGTATTACTACAGAGAAAAATTCCCTCCTACCACATATGTGGGCTCATCCTGAACCCAAAATCTAGGTATGCCACCAAATATTTTTGTGACCTCCATAGCTGCTTCAGAGCCTTGAATATGAAATGCTGGTTTACTTAGTGCAAATGAATGATCATCTGAAACACTGATGGAATTGCTCAAATTTTGCAACTGGGTGTGTTTGGGTCAGGAAATTAATTTTTTCAGTGTTGTATCAGCTTGAAAAAGCATGTTCAAACTCTTCATTGATAAGGGCAGGGTTTGCAGTGGTTGCCTGTATAAGGATGAATCAAGGTCACCCTCTTTTCAGTGTTTTCTTCAGATGAATATATGCATATATTCATATATAAAAAAATCTTTTGAAGTACTCATTGCAATTATCACATTTCAAGATGTCATTCTTGAAAATATTGGACTAATCATTAAAACATTGGAATTGTTTATAATTGGAAACGTGTAGGCGGAACAACAGGTGTACTTTACATATACCATCTGCCTCTGGTTTTGGGGATTTTGCTCTTTCTTAAGAACATTTTTGAAACACTTTGTATGTTTATAACATACAGATAAATCTCTCAGGCCTTACTCAAGTACATATTAGAAACAGCATGGTATTTTGTTAAGCATCTTTAAATCTCTGCAAGGATTTTGGATATTGTTTTTTTATACTTCACAGACCTGTCAACATCTTTCAATATTTAGGAAAGTATGTGTGATCTCTTAGGAATCGTGACTTCTTATAAACTGAAAAAGAAAATATTTACAGTGGCCTCACTGAAAATACAGATAAGTACTTAGTCTCCTTTGTGAGAGTGAGGCAGCAGAAGATGTCTCTCAAACATACACAGCTTTTAATTCATACTAAATATTTTGACTGCACAGGTGATAAATTAATAGGGGATCATCAAAGTATATAAACTAGAACTCTTAAAATAGAATTTTTATTAATTTATTTCCCCAAATTAAACTAAGATGGGAGATTAGAGTCCTATTAAGTTTGTGTTTAAAATGCATTTGAAATGTTTTCCTTAGTTCTCTGTGTTCCCCCAGACAATAACCATTCCTTTCCCCTAAACAGTGTTCTGACATGGTTAAGAGAATATATATTATTATTAGATTTTTTTGTTAAAATTTCTGCTTCATCAACCTTCTCCCAGAATTACTTTTTTTACTTGGATTCCTCTCTTAGCTGTTTTTAAACTGGTGATCTAATCTTCCATTTTTTCTCCCTAATTTACTCCCATACCAGTGGTAAGAACTCTCAGCATAAATGATCAATTTCTTATACTGCAGCAGTGAGTCGAAAACTTCCCTTTTTTCTTCAACCTTAATTTTTGTGTGATCCTAAAGAATTTTAGAATTTCAGTCATGTAGGTTTCATTTGTACTTAAAATCAAATCTTTGTCTATTTCTTCGTAGGTAGTTGATATTTAAGAGTCATCATAGTCATTTTCTCCTTCTTATGAAAATTTACCATAATAAAAAGATAAGACATGAAATGATTCATAGTGATGTCATCATTTATAGTACTGCCATCATCAATGCCACTTACCTTAACTCTTTCTAAAACAGGGGCCTGAATGACATGGACTTGGATGCTTCATCCATGGAAAAGAGGTTTGCCTTTAAGTTTCTGAAGAAAATTTTAAAATATGTTGATTCTGCTCAAGAATTTATTGCACATTTGGGTAAGTTGCAGATTTTATTTTTGAAATAGTTAGAATTTTTTATATTGATTATTTTGACTGATGGGTTTACAATTCTAGTGATCAATATTTATTGCAGTTAAGAAACTTAAATCATGTCTTTTAATTTTCAGATTAAATTACTGAACATTTGTAACTAGCTAAACAGTTTATGCTCTTTTATTTTTGAGCAAAACTAATTTTTTTAAGTCTATCTGAAAGATCTTTTGTGTTATTTATTATTAGACACCTTCTTATTTGTGTCTGCCTTGATTGTATTATTGCAGAAGCCATTGTAACCAGTGGAAAAACTGAAAAATCCCCACATGACCAAGAAATAAAATTCTTTGCTAAAGTGAGTGATTATTTCATGTTCCTATTTGTTCTACATACAGAATATGTAAATTTGTAATGTTAGACTGCTTTTCACATAATAGAAATATATCTTTTCCATTTTTTCATGATAACTAGTCAAACTGTTATCAAATACTTTAAAATATCTTCAAAAATATCTCTGTATATTTCCTGGATTCAAATATTTCAAAACACTTTGATATATCTGTTTCTGTATGAGAAGGAACATAAATATTAAAAGACAGATTATTCATTACATGATATTAAATACTCTCACCGAATATATAAATTTTATCTGATTTTTTTTTTTACCACAAGGTATCACTGAAATGCATATCATCTAATTAGCAGAAAGAAATATTCTTATACAGTATTAGATCTAAATCAGATCTCTGTGGAAGACTGTTTATTATTTATATAATTTTGAATAAAATTGTAATACTTCAGATTTTAATTTGCATGAGTTTGTATCTGAAATAAAAATAAAAACTACAATTGTCACAGAACTAAAATTCTATTAATAAACTTTGACCAATCAGAGCATTGCTGCTACATTTACCATTGGGCCCTGTAAAAAATGCATTTTGTATCTGTATTTCTTAGGTTCTTTTACCATTAGTTGATCAGTACTTTACAAATCACTGCCTCTACTTCCTGTCTTCTCCATCAAAAACCCTAAGTAGCAGTGGATACGCATCAAATAAGGAAAAGGAAATGGTAGCAAGGTAAGTAAAAAATTAAGATACCCAGTAGGGTTTTACTCAGATAACTAAAGGTCTCTTCTTAGATTAAAGAGACAATTCAAAAGCTCACTTTCCTCAGCTGGAAAGTGAATATTTTATTCTGTATGAGAAGGGCAGTAAGTCAATAAAATTCTTCATTTTGGTATTCTTTATTATATATGTATGTACACATGCACACAATTAAAGACTTAAGTATATATCATAAATATTTATTTTACAATATGTATTTATAGATGATAACATCAGAATACTAATAAACTATTCAGTGAGTAATGGAATTACTTAGTTTCTGGGGAGGGTTATTTCATTGTTGGTGGTAGTTTCTGGTTGAAGGTCTTTCCACTGTTGGTTCATTTAAATGGTCTCACAGTTATTTAAATTTTCAGCTATCAAAATAGTGTTAAAAATACCATGAGGCAGCTTTCTAGGGGGAATTATGGATTCTATACAAAATTACTTCTGCCCCTTCACAAATATTATTGGAATTTAATAATTTTTGCATGTCTGTACTGTTTGAATGGAATCATCCATTTGACACAAATTCATTCTAGAAAATTCTGTTTAAAACCCCCCCGCCTTTTAATTTATAACGTGCTGCCTAAATGAAAATATTAATTTCTCTTTTCTGCACTTAAAAAATAATATTAAGTAATATTTAATTGTGTTTTAATGATGACTGTAATTCAATAATTTGCCAGGTTTTTTCTTCCTCTTGGGGTGTGTTTCTGGTTATTTTCTTTTGGAAAGTTTGTATTGTAGTATTTCAAACTGGTTTACTCTTATGCTTTCTTAGTTTCGCTGTCAGCTTTTCAGATTTCTTTTACTTTCTTTCACTGCATTGACCAGAGTTAACTGCTTTTTCCAGTGGAAAGTAGATATAAACTTTGAAAGTAAAGGTTACTTATGTGTTATTACATAAGATCAGGCCTAGAACTCAACTACCTAGATTCTATTCCTCAGTTTATCTCTCCACACATTTCCGCATTTCTCTAAATTATGGTTACCCTTTGTTTCCCACTTCTTTGTGGATGGAAGTCCTTACGTAGCAGTGGTGTGCAGGAGTGGTAATTCCCCAAGATGCTGCTTTGCTCAGCTCTCAGATGTACACAAACCTGCAGGGTAGTCCTCCAGGAGCGGGGACAGTCAGCTCAGGGTCAAGAGGAGGCAAGTGTCACTTCATTTCAGTTCAATTCCATGCTTCCTCTCTGAATACTCCTGTTCCTAAAGTCAGCCAGGTCTTAATGAAGGCAGAGGGTGCACTCTGAGGCTACACAAAGTGGCTTTATAAAGGCACAGGAAGAACTTAGATGTCTAGCACACATATCTGCTCCTATAACTGCAGAAATATCTTACAGCTCTCTGTGCATCCTTCACTGAGAGAAGTGACTCTCTCCCACTTTCATCTTATAGGAAGGGTAGTATCTCCTTACCATTGTGAAGATAACAATAAAAATCTCTGGTTAGTATGAGACCATACCAAGTCCTAAGGTATATGCTTCATTTTCTTATTCCTAATTCCATTTGTAAAGTATGGCCCAAGTGATATGCAAGTCTGTCTAGCTGTCTTTGCAGAAGTAGCCCCTTTAATCTTTAGGGACTTGGTGCTATATTCTCTTAATTTTCCTACTATTTTGACAGGTAGGTTAGATATGCAAGTTTCTGATATATTTGCCAGAAGCTCTTCTAGTCTTTATATATTTAGGATTCATATTATCATCATCAGAGGGTAAACACAGATTTATTTATTTACAAAAGATATCCTTGCAAATTATTTTAAATAGCATGAAGATTTTTCACATTCATTTCCTGGAGAATGCCAAGTATAAGAGTAAAATGTTTCTCATTTTTTCTTGTTCTTATGAAAAAGAATTTTTTATTCAGAAATAATAGCCATAAAAATGACTCAGCCATATAATATGCAATTGTTGAAAACCACTTTCAAAAGAAAGTTTTAGATTTCAAGACACCTCAGAAGTGGTGAAGTATAAAAAAATGGGAGATCTCAGAAGCTTCAAAATGTTACTCTTCTTAATGCAGTTGACTGTTATCTTCATTACTCAAAACACACTTTCCAGGAATTATGTTGTGTTTTCTTTTTCATGTTCCTACTATTCTTTACCTCATATTCTAAATAAATCTTTCATCTTTGTCTTATCTTGTTTTGCTCTCTCTGTTCTTTACTTTAGCCTGTTCTGCAAACTAGCTGCTCTTGTTAGACATAGGATCTCACTTTTTGGTAAGTTGTTAAGAAAGAGCTTGATAAAAATTTAAAGAATGCATAACCATTGTTTCTATCTTACCTGAAGATTTTCATAACTATAGGCAAAATTCTATTAAATGCTCCATAAGCTTCTAGGGAAATTAGTGAGTACATTGTCTCTGAAGCCAGCACTTACTAGAATGTGTAAAGTATTGAAGCAGGAAGAAATAGCACATTCTAGTGTCTCCTAACTCCTCAAAAAAAAAAAAAAATCAATACTTTGCAGTTACTTTTAGCTTTTCAAAAGTAATCTTACACTATTTTGATTTCTGTCATCCAGCTGTTCAATCCAACAGACTAATTTCTCAATAGATAAAGGGAATGTAGGGAAAAATAGTACACCTCTGACAAAGGTCTTAGTAAAAATATTTTTAAAGAAATATAAGTAGGGAGCTCAGAATGCTGCAAAGTTAGGTGGTGAAAATGTGCCCCAAGTAGATATTAGTTACACTGTTTAGTTCCTTTCAATTTAGGGAAATTGACTTTAAAAATTGCAAGTTATTTCTAGAACCAGACTTAACTCCCTCTCCAGTGAGATAAGGTAGGAGACTTAGGTAATGTCTTGTTTAAACTGTGCATCTCTAATAAGGACATTTTGCATCATTAGATGATGCTGTGTTTTCTGTGCTGTTGTGCTCTCATTGTGCCTCTTTCTAACCAGGTAGTGATTCTGCTACAATGGTGAACTGCCTGCACATCTTAGCTCAGTCTCTTGACACACGGTAAGTTCACAACTTTTGTACCCACTGCAAACTACAAAGCTTTCACAGAGCTTTTCAGAAGCAGTTGGACTGTTTCTGAATTTTTTTATTCTATATTTGTAATCAATGATCTTAACAGGATCAATAATTCCAATATAGCCCTCCATATTAGCAGATTTTGTCTGAAGTATTTCATCTACATTTTTCTGCTCAATATCTGTCATTCAAACACTGAAAACACTTACCAACCTTTCCAAGTTCATTTGAAGACTTTATGGGGTCGGATATAAATGATGCAGTCATTGGAACTAAAAGTATTGATACCTGCAGATATTAAGAAAGTTTAGTGCATAGTGGAAAAATTGTCATTAGAAGTATGTAGAGTATATTAATATATGGGCATAGTTATATTTTCTAACTTTTACTGCTTATCATTGAAATAATTATGTAGATTAAAACAGAGGCCAGAGTAGTTTTCTAATTTGACCTGTTTTCTGGCCTGGTTAAGTTACACTGCAGCCTGATAATGGGCTTATTGTGAACTTGTTGTGAACAGCATTGGAATCTTCACTAAGGTGCCTTAGAAGTGTGCAAAACGTCAAGGAAGGGGCTGTGATTCTGGAATTGCAGTTGCATTTTCTAGATTTAGGGTGCTTTAAGTATCCTGACTTACACACCTAGGTACTGTGGCTCCCATAAAGCTATGGGGATTAAGAATTGGAGGGTTTTAGCATATTTTATATATAAGCTTTCTCAAAACTTTCAACATTTACTGAGAAGGCATTATCTTATTTGAAAGCAGATCACAAAACCCTGGAAAGGCAAGACTATGGAATCAAGATCTTTGTTCTTAATATTTTGTATTAAATACTCAAAGATGATTGTTGCTTATACTGCTATGCAGATATAAGTGCCCTTTTCTGTTCATAATGTGAAGTTCCCTGATACATGTGGGTATCTTCAAAGGCTGACAGAATGTAACTAACATGTGCATGTATCTCTATATAACTACCAATACAAAGTTGATTTTTTTCCCCTATTATTTTTCAGAACTGTTATGAAATCAGGATCCGAGCTTGTTAAAGCAGGACTGCGTGCCTTTTTTGAAAATGCAGCTGAAGACTTGGAAAAAACTTCAGAAAATCTTAAACTGGGAAAATTTACTCATTCACGAACACAAATCAAGGGTGTTTCACAGAATATCAATTATACTACAGTAGCATTGTTACCAATCTTAACATCAATTTTTGAACATATTTCACAATATCACTTTGGAATAGATTTACTTTGTAAGTATTTTATTTTGTTTTTGAATTTTATTTTGTTATAATGCTGCAAATGTTTTTTAGTAATGAGTGCATGTATTCAAAGGATGAAATTCTGTTTCCAGTAAAATGCACATTACCAGCATTAATTCTGAAATTAGCAGCAGAGTACTTTATCTCTAGTATATGTTTAAAAACAACACTCAGTAAGCTTAAAGTAATTAGGTATAGTATTTCTCCAAGCATTGAGAGAGAAATTAAAATATCTCTTTAAGTGTTCTCTTAACAAATGTGTGGATGAGACTAGTTTTCTGCACAAAATTTGTATTTCATTAGATTGAAGGAGACAACTTGCTATAAGCTCCCTGTAGATTTTCACTTATACGGGAAAACCTCTGTAGGTCTTTGAATTTAAACTTTCCCTATTTTTAGCAATAGTTAGTTTAAAAACACTGAAATGACTCCTTGAGATTCAGCAATATGCTGAATGGTCTTATTTTGTTCCAATGTTTCTAGTGTCTGTAATTATTTTCCAAAATTTTGTATATATTTGAGTCATAATTAAAAGATGGATAACCATGAAAATACTTTCTTTCAAAAATATGGTGAACCTTTAGGTCATGTACCTAAAGGTTAGACACACAGTGTGATGTCATTCAGCTTGAAATTGTACTCTGAATATGCTAATCTGGAATACTTTATTAGCAAGTGTCTGCTGTCCTCTTGGAATGTCTGATGATCTGGTAGGCTTTGGAATGATGTGGATGATAGACCAGGCATTAGAGACATGGAAGGCAAATACCGTGTGGAGTCCGGACAGTCAGAATGTTCAGGGGTACATGTGCTAAAAGTTTTGGGCACTGTTTAACAGATTGCACAAACCAGATGTTTGATATTTGAAAAGTAATCCTTAGCTGAATAAACACTGATTATGTATTTTTATTTTCCTCTAGTGGGTGATGTACAAGTTTCATGTTACAGAATTCTTTGCAGCCTCTATTCTCTTGGGACTGGAAAGAACATCTACGTTGAAAGGTATTAAGTGTAAAACTCAGCATGCAAAATTTTCTCTTCTTTAGGAGTCTGTTGCTTAGGTAATAAAGCAGTTTGGATGAAAGGTATATTTGAAACCGTGAGTGATGTTTAAAATACACTTTCCCTTGAAAACAGCTGCCTATACTTTAGCATTCAATTCCACAGGGAAAAAAACCCTCAATAAAAATAAATAACTTATCCTGCATATGGCAGTGTATCTGCACAGAGTCTATTTTTCCCATAGGAAAAGCTAAATTTTTCTTTGGTCTCAAAGTTTTTCTACCACATATTGCTGTGGTAAGTAGGCTGAGTACTAAGTAGGAAGCATCTGTTTCACACCTAACTCTATACAAGGTTATCAAAAGAGTTGTCCTGAGCATAAAATCCTGAAGATATGTAGACTATTCTGACAACCATTAACTCTACAAAGGAAACCACTAGTTGCTTGTATTTTAAAAAGACTAAGGTCTACAATTCCTTTAGACATCTACATGCTATGCTATGTTTCAAACCCTTTCTTCCAAAGGGGATCAAATCTGTATCTGTTAGCTCAGAAAAGAGAACCCTAATTTCTTGTCTGTCTATCACAAGACAGGAACCAAGATAAGGATAACCCATCCTTACACTTGTGTAAGTTTTAGGTTAGGCAATTTTCATTGCCTTTCTTATGATGAAAAGTTTAGGATCCATAAGGAGAGAGAGACTAAACTGGAGGAAATTCAAATCTGTAGTCTGGTTAGGAGAGGCTCTGCCTAGTGTGAGGAATGCTGGTCTCCAGTTCCTTCCTTCCAGAGTTTATTTAGAATTCTTTCATACAAAATGCAAGAGCAGGTCTTTCCTCCCACTCTGCATGCATGCACAAGCTGTATGTTCTCATTCAGGCATTTATGAATCCACTGCTAATCACAAAGCCATACTCTTTTTCTTCTCTTTCTGGGCTGCAAAATCTTAAATACTCCTTTACATAGATCTGATAGGAAAAATAGGAAGTGCCTTACACCTTATCTAAGCAGTCAGGGTCTCCTCACAGGAAGATTGTGTTTGAGCTGCCATTCAATAAGAGAAGCTCACAGCACAGACCTCCCCTTGATTGGCAAAATCTGTGAGCACTGGACGGTTTCCTTAATCTGTAAGAACTGGACAGCATCCCCTTTGCCTACAGCAATTGTCTTAGAATGGAAGAGTGATCAGATTAGATATATCCAAGGAAACTCATTATTCTCCTAAGGCTGTGTGAGAGCTTCTCTACTGTGGATTTAATTTAGTTTGTTTTTAACTAATCTCAGGCTCCTAAATTACAGTTGTAGGCAGACATCAGTGTCTAGGTGGGAAGTAGGATTTCAAACACAATGCTCAATGTTTCAGCAAAACTTAGATGTGAGTGATTGAGCTGACTTGAACAGTTATTCAAGTTAAGCAATGTTCAGTTTCAGGATCAAATTGCAGATTTTTCTTGTAGTGAATTTTGGCAGGGAGATTAAGAAGTTTTACCTTTCATTGCAGAATGAGTCATAGTTCGCTTTTCATAGATAAATCTCTCTTTATGGCTGAAATAGTTCTGCTGTCTCTACAACACTGCTGGCTGCAGGGGCTCAGGACTAATACTTAATTTGATTGCTGCTGCTGCCCTGTTAAGACAAACTTCCATTTTCAAACATTTTATCCTTCGTAAAAATCTGTTTAGCTTCTTTAGGATGTTGGAGATGTTTCTGATTTTTCTGTGAACATTTCTTCTCTAAAAGTCTCCATGGTTCATAAATTTTGATGACTGGATACAAAATGCTGTAGCTCTTGATTATTTTGAGCCCTAATGCTCTACTGACTGGATACCATTCTTTGTGGTGTTTCACTTGCCTTGGTACACTAATAGATGATCCTTGAAGAGATACCTTTCCCTCACACTTGCCAAAAGTTGCCTCCAGAGGCCAAGAGTTTCTGCCCTTTTCCCAATCCCTTTTGCAATGCTGCATCCCAGGACAGGGATGCCAGAGGCCTGGCTTCACTACCATCTAATTTCATATCCCAGCATTGGAGCAGTCAGGTCACCAGAGGCTCCTGGCATCACTTGACTGGTGGATGAAATCTACTCACACATCTTGCAGCTCAGCCAGGGACAGGGATCAGGTGATTATCCCTCACCCTGACTCTTTCTCCTGCTGTGAGAGCCTGACTTCATCTCTCACTGAGCAAACTGATTTTGTCTTGTATTTTTTTCTTCTGTATAGGGGTTACTGCTACTGGCAGAGGTAGTTCCTTGGGTTCAGCTGCAGTTTGAGTGGCCCCAACATATGGATCTGCTTTCCTCCTCCCCATGAGGGTGCTGTCTAGTATCAAGCAGTGCCCAAAAATAGTAGCCTGAGCCCAGCACATTGCACAAATTTGCACCTCCCTGAAACTGCCATAGCAGTTTTCTTTCAAATATTCTGCCACTTTATCAAGCCCTCCAGTTGCTCTGGGGTGAATTTAAAAACCACTGGAGCAGAACCATCCTTCAAAAGTCAGCCCATTTTCTTCCACCTTCCATACTACTTGTGACTATCCACCCTTGGCGCAGATTTCTGAAATACTCTCCTAAAAATCTCTTTTATAACTCCATGGTGAAGACCAAAGTGAGCAGACCCAGCAGACCAAGCAATAAGAGCATGCTTTCCTTAACACCCAATGGAAGTTCAAAATCCTCAAAAGCACTTCTAACAGGCCTGAAGGAGGATAAGGGGGTGATTAGCTGGGGAAAATTATGCAGGCTCTTCTTCCCACAGTCTGGGTACAATTATTAATGGACTCCCTGAGGTAGTGCCCAAGATAAGGGCAGGAGAGCAACATTGAAAGCACATCTCAAATGGCCTTCATTGTCCTTGTTGCTATCATGTCATAAGCTCCTGATCCCTCTCCCTGCTCTGAAAAATATCATCATGAGGAGCACACATTGCATATATGGGAATATTGACAGGATTAGGTACAACAACCACATGAACAGACCAAGCAACATTGTGACCAGTGGCTCTGGACCTATACAACAAATGCTTACATCACATTTGTTTCCTACCCACTCTGGTCAGATCTGTTGTTATCTCACCCCTTACCCTATGTTGAGTGCCAATAAGGGTGTTGGTTTGAAAATGGTATCCCCTCAGTGTTCCCACTGAAATGCTCCAAATGACATGCCACTTCCTTAGTCCCTCCTCCCCTGTCCCTGCAGTGGATGGAGAGAAGTATTGGAGGCACTAAAGGTTGCAAACATGGGTTGAGATAAGAGCAATTTACTGGAAACAGCAACAAAATAAAGCAATCAACAGTTAGAGCAACAATACTAATGATAGTGTTGAAAAAAGAGGCAAACACTTCATATGCAATTGCTCACCATCTCACAGGACCACCAACAATGTCTGGCCTCTAAGGGACCCCATCCTTGCCAATGACATGAGGTGGTACAGAATAACTTCTGAGTCCTGGCCATGACAAAAATTAACCCTGTCCTGATCAGAATCAGAACATTAGTGGAGGTTGAGGTTTTTTTAACTGTTTTTCTTACACCACTGTGATCTCCAGTAGTCCTTTTCATGTGAGAAATTAATTTTTCTAAGTGTCAGATAGTTCCTAATGTTTAAAAAATGATAAAATAAAACAACAATAGATATTAATACTTCTTTTTGTTGTGTATGCTAGACATTGAAAGCCTAGCAGAACACTTTTCCTCTCAGGTGACTTTTAGTGTCTCTCATACACAGGCAGCGTCCCGCACTTGGTGAGTGTTTGGCATCTCTTGCAGCAGCCATTCCAGTAGCATTCCTTGAACCTTCTCTCAACCATTACAATCCACTGTCTGTTTTCAACACAAAAAGTGCAAGAGAAAGAGCAAGTAAGTACTGTTCCTCACCAAAAAAAAAAAAAAGGCAAAAAAA
Source organism: Notiomystis cincta (assembly GCA_013398075.1). Classification (NCBI taxonomy): domain Eukaryota; kingdom Metazoa; phylum Chordata; class Aves; order Passeriformes; family Notiomystidae; genus Notiomystis; species Notiomystis cincta. The sequence goes on along the minus strand of VZRX01004415.1, from coordinate 139,307 downwards.
GCCATTTATTCCACTCCATCTAAGTAACAGAAGTTGTGTAATGAATAAGCCCTGAATGTATGCCTCAGCAGAGATCTTCTGCTACTGATGTTTCATTACTTACTGTTTTAGCCTTGCTGTACTTTGTTGAGATAGTGCCAACCCTGTTCTTTCTCTTCTATTATTTTTGGATATTTTTCTGAACATGATGTTTGAATACTTTTCTAAAGGTGCATACTGTAATATTTAAAGTTTAGTTGAAGATTGTATCTACATTACAAAAATTTTTGGCAAAATACAGTTGTGTACATGTAGCAAAATTCAAGAGGTGTAATATATTATTGAAGTGAACAGGAAAATAATTTCTATGTTTTGTTGTCTAACCAATGAACCATAAAAATTGTGAATATGTATGGATACAATGTCCAGTATTAATATAAACTTTCTGTTCTGCACTTTTACATAGCTCATCACATAATTGCAGGACACCTCATGGTAAAGCCATACCTCTATGGCTTTATGCTTACATCATTGCTATATGCACATTATCTGAAAGACAGAATTTCCAAAAGGAGATATCCATGCATACCCCAAAGTGTTGCTGTAGTTCTGCTTGTCCAAGATGGTGAAGGAAAAAAATCTGATCCATCTGTATTTAGGATTTAGACATACATGTTCTCTTCTACTTTGCTAATTAATCTTTTGGTTCTCTACCCTTACTTGTAGTTTTAGGGATGCCTGACACAGTAGAAGAAATGTGTCCAGAGATTCCTCAGCTGGATAGATTAATAAAGGAAATAAATGATTTAGCAGAGTCTGGAGCAAGGTATACTGAAATGCCTCATGTAATTGAGGTGATCTTACCCATGCTGTGCAACTATTTATCCTACTGGTGGGAAAGAGGGTCTGAGAGTGTTCCCCAGAGTGCTGGGCCTTGCTGTACGATGATAACGTCTGAGCATCTGAGCATGGTTCTTGGAAACATTCTGAAAATCATTAACAACAATCTGGGAATAGATGAAGCATCTTGGATGAAAAGAATTGCAGGTATTGTTAATATTTTTGGATGGTAATTGTACTAATAATATTTAATTACTTTGCTATACTTTACCTTATTGCCCAGTGATATAATAACAAAAAATTATAACTAGAACCATCATGAAAGATAAATAAAAGATAAGTAACAATAAGATAAATATGTTTATATTTTATTATTAGTTCTATGCATGCATTGTAGCATCACTGTAAGTAGAGACCTTTCTATTCACCATAAGAGATGCTGAAATCTCATTCTCTATGCACTGTATAAGAGCCTTAGCATTTAAATTGGAGTTATGGATTCCATTGATTTTCAAGACACCTGAGTTTTACAGTAGAGGGTGTAAGTGCTGTGAAGTCTGTTCACGAAATGTCAGGACAAAATATAAAAAAGTGTAAATGGTGAAATGATCTCAGGAGTAACCCAAGTTCAAAATTGGTTTGCCTGAATAAATGTGTGAGCTATTAAATAAGCTGAAAGATTTTCAAAAATATCTCATAAGATATAGTATCTATCCTGCTAAAGAAGTTTACCATATCCAAATTTTATCATTCATATTATACAGTGTAAGAATATAATGGGCATAAACACGCTTCAAGGAAATCTATGTAAAGGTAATAATTTCCTGCTAAATTTGAATAACCAGTACCCATTAGTACTATGGTTTTGGTATTATTTTAAATGCTGGAAGTTATTTCATAATAACAAGTATTCCATCAATATTTCTTAAGAAGTTTGCTGCTTAATTGTAGAGAGTGTTTCTTGCAGTTTTGTAGTGATTGTTCCTCTACATAAGGTGATAATATACTCAGATTGTTCTTGTAAGGATTTTTGACTCACATAGTTTGCATTTTATTGCTAGTACTTCTACAAAGTTGATCTATCACCTTGAATTACTCATTTGTTCTCTGCATTTTAACTTGGCCAAGGTAAAATAGGTAAAGGAATTCTTCCAGAACACTATCTTCTGGAGGTTTTCTGACACTGGATACCAAAAACCCCATCCCAGACACAAAAAACCCTACAAAAATACTTTTTGTATTGTTTCAGACTTTATGTCTCAATCCTTATTTTGCTGAGGTTCTAGTTAGACATGGGACTTGCCAAAACCATGATAGTTTAATTTTCATAAGATTGAAATGCTTATAATCCAAATCCACAGTCTTTTAAACTCTCAATACACAGTTTTAATAAAACTGCATTCACAGTTTTATTAATAATTTTATTATGCAGAAATATATATAAAACCCTATAACTTTTACTGTTTCTAGAACTTCAGCATTCATATTAATACAGTGAAAAACACCAGTTATGCATTAATCATAGAATTATCTATATTTTCATGTATAGTTTATGCTCAACCCATCATCAGCAAAGCCAGACCTGATCTTCTCCGCTCTCACTTTATTCCAACACTGGATAAATTGAAGAAAAAAGCTATGAAGATAGTGATAGAAGAGGAGCAACTGAAAGCAGACAGTAAAAATGACACCCAAGAAGCTGAGCTACTCATTCTTGATGAGTTTGCTGTACTTTGTAGAGACCTTTATGCCTTCTATCCAATGTTGATACGTTATGTAGACAACAACAGGTAAAAAACCCTAATAATTAAACTCATGTTTATTACTTAATACACTGGAATCTATGATCAGACAATCAGAAGGAACACAATTCTCTTAATGTTAGGGTGAGAATTATATCCTGAGTATTTAAAGATTCTTAAATACTTAATGAGTATTTTAAGATTCTTAAAGAATGCTATACCTTGAATTCACACCTTTTGCTCAAATGCAAATTCCTAGATTAACTAGACAAATGTTGCCTGATCTATTAAATAGAGGTTATTATGTTAAACTGTCTTCTTTTAAATATCTTATTTTAAATTTCTCTTATTTTTGTAATTAGAGCTAATTGGCTAAAGAAACCCGATGCGGATTCTGATGAACTCTTTCGAATGGTGGCTGAAGTTTTTATCCTGTGGTGTAAATCACATGTAAGATAAGATGTACACTTTTCCTTTCATTTCATTCTATCTGTAAATATAAATATGGTGCGTGCAGATGAGTTAAACTTCTGGTGATTTATGTTTTTCTTTAGAATTTTAAAAGAGAAGAACAAAATTTTGTGATTCAGAATGAAATCAACAATTTGGCATTTTTAACAGGAGACACCAAGAGCAAGATGTCTAAAGTAAGTTAATAAAAAATTGTGGAACAGGTAAATCTACACTATGTGTTTAATATGTTGAAAGAAGGCTCTGAAAATCTACTCAGATTGCAGCTGCTCTGCTGTTACAAGAAAAGAAAAATAGTTTTGCTTCTTGATGATAGATGTGACATCCATGTACCTTAGAGTTACTTACTAAATGTCTAAGATTAAAATAAAAGTTTTGATTTGAAAAAGTTGCACACATAAGAAAATATGGGCTGTATTATAAAATGTGAGTTATTGAATAGTCAAGAAAGAGAAAGGTAAACTGTTTTATAAAAGCAAGTGAAGAAACATTGATTACCTCATCATTTTCATGTGAATGTCAGTCTGTATTGTTCTGTCAACTGACAGAGCACTGCTGTTGTTGCATATACCTCTTTATTTATACATATAGTGTGCCAAATGTGCACTATTTTTCTTGTTTCTTATTAATGAATAGATTCATTTCTTTTTTGCTAATTTTCAATATGACAAGATGCTGATATGATGGCTTCAAAGTACATCTTGTTACTTGTGTAATAGAGAAATTGTCAAGGTAATTGTCAAAGCTGCTTTGACCTTAGCTGAGGAAATTGCCTTACTCAGCTAAAGCCAGGTGATGCCTAATCCCAAATTAGTGTTGGTAAATAAAGTGAAGAAAGCCTTTCTTTTATTCATATTTATAATGAGTTTGGAGTAATCCTATTCTAAAGGTGCAGCAGACAAGTAGCATTTAAAGTTTTGTATTTCACTATATTTTGGTTACCTGTAACCTAGCCACTATAGGTCCAGTTTCAAACAATAGAGAGGCAGATAAAATGTGTCATTACATTTCTTAATTATCTTTTAAAATGTCGGGGTTTTTTTCTTTTTTTCCTATGAATTTTTTAAGTTTGGAAACCTGACTAAGCTAAACCCTGATATTGGAAATTTTACAAGCAAAAATAACGTGTTATCTGCTCACCACTAGTTCATGACTGACACTGAAAAACAAGTCCAACTTTATAAAGAATCCTGTACATTTTTAACCTGTTTTCTTGTTGTCAAGATGCAGCTAATCAAAATTACTTGATAGAATTGGAATGTTTGTATCATCCATGTCAACAAGATAAATAGTGAGCGCATGCAGGCTATTTGAGGAGCAATTGCACAATATAACAGAGTCTAATATGTAGCTCTGTACTTCTATCATATGGCAATAATTGCAGACACATTTATTATGTGTATTTTAACATTTATACATTACAACTGGACTGAGGAGACAAAACGTAGGTGAACTTTCTTTTTTTAGACATCACAAAACAAGTGATTCACCCAGATTTGATCTAAATTGTGTCCCACTGCAAGAATGATAACAGGTTAATATGAACTAAAGTGTTGGTGTCATATTTTTGTCAGTCTGGCATGGCAGGAATGAAAGACCAGTCTTTACAAAATAAGGAATATATAGTTCTCATACTGCTCTGATTTTGATAAAATCACAGGAATTTAACATCAGGAATCTCTATTACCCAAACCTGATTTTGAAATTACATTTTCAAATGCCTGTTGTGTATATTTAAGTATACAGATATACTATGTATGAATAATTGTATGAATATATTTGTAACAAAGATGTAGATCCATATGTAAATACATTTTTATTCCTATGGGTATACAGTACAGAGAGATTCTGGGGGTTTTTGTATGCATATAATTTTTTGCAAGCACATTAATGTCAACTTATGGCGTTCCAGGACACTGTGCATGGTTATTGCTAATAAAGGAAGAAATAAAATACTGTATTTTTCATGACTGAATATTTTATTAATATGGTACTAAAACTGTAGGCATGATTGCAGAACAGCTAATAATGTAGATATTTGTTTCATGATGACTTAAATACCATGATGAAATATATGAGGTGTCTTTAAGAAGAGTTGTATTGGTTTTCTATATATGGTTTCTAAGCAGGAAATTGCTAATATTTCATAATACAAAATATAAGTTCTCTAAACCCAACACATACAATAAATGATAGATTTACATCTGATTTTTTTTAAGACTGCATAGGTTAAAAGAAACAAGAAATTCTCTAAGTATAACTGAATTTCAGGTTTTCCTGCAGATTTGATATTTATTTCTATCCTCAGGATCAGTAAAGGATGTTACATTAGGGAACATTATTTTTATAATGTCTTGCTTTAATATTAACATTTATCTCAAAAAGTAGTGTGTTAACAGAATAATTAGCCCTTTCCTCTCTATCATTATTTCTAGTGGAAGCAATCTTATCTAATATTTATCAAGCCTGAGGAAGTACAAAAAGAAAGAGGATGAAGGAGTAGCATTACGTTACTTATTGATAGCTAATAGCTGTGGTAACAAATGATTCATCATCACAATCAAGAAATTGATTAAGTACCCACTGTATTTTTATCATACCATATTAACTTTGTTAATAGCTTTTCAAATAAATGCATTAACAGCTGAGAATTCAATTTTTCTTTTCTAAAAATATGGCAGCAGATTGCTCGGAGGGGAATGGTAAGTTAGAGAACTTTCAGTCTGAGAGAGACTGGTAACTCAGATGACATTAAAATAACAGATTTGTGATAAAAGCTTTGAAATAGAGAATTTAAACACATTCAACTCCATTAGTCTGTTATTTTTGACCCCTTCAGAAGTTTCTTGATAAAATAACCTTTTGGTTAAGAGGAAATGATGTCCTACTGTGTTTTTTAGTTAATTGGAGTAGAAGACTATATGTATACATTCATATGTACATAATAATCATGCAATATATATGTGGGCAAATTTCTGTGTAAGTTTTGGAATCTAAATGAATGTGTGGCTAGTAACTCACCCTCAGTTGCTAAACACTTGCAATATCCTACTGAAATTTTATTTGACTTGATCTCATTCATTTTTTAAAAGTATTTTAAGAGCTTTTGAATAGACCTATTATAGAAGTTAGAGCCAGTCATAAAATCCGTATTCGTATTGTGAAACAACATTGTTTGTTTTGCCCATCTATAATATATAGTACATATTGTTTGCAGATTTACAATAGTTAGAAGATTTCATGTTAGTATTTTCTGCAGCAATCTTAGATCTCTTTTTTGAGAGCATTTCAATTGCATAGAATACATTTCCTTTGGCTATATTGAGGTGAATCACAAGTTGATTATTTTTATGGTCAGCTACAATAAATTAAATATAATTAACATCTTGCCTACCATTACCTTTAGTGTATATGTACACCTTTATATACCTGTTGAGCCATGTCTATGCAGCATCTATATATTTCACACAATTGAAATTTTAAATTAAAATTTGCTATTTGTTTAAGGTATTGAAGATTCTAAGATGCTAAGATCCTAACACTTGAAGATCAGTCTTTTGCTTTTCTTGACTTGTACCCCTTTTTCTTACTATGTGATATAAATACAGTAGACTATAAAAATATTTAATAATAAACTTGACATCAACATTTTGAAGCTTATTCAGGTATCACAAGAAAACAAAGTGTCTATTAGGGCACACAGAAGTGGGGGCTTTTGTGTGTTTTTTCTACTTGTTTTTACCCAACAGTTTTCTATAGTATTTTCCTATGCCTGGTTGAGGATTCTTTTGAGTAACAGTTTATTTTATTTTTCTATTAATAAATGGTTTGTTTTTATTTTCTTAAGATTTCCTGACACGATGATAATATAATGTTGAGTATGGAATACATATTTATTTCAGTGTATTCATGGCATTAATATAATAAACAGGAAAAAATCCTCTGTGTGTATGAGAGTTACAGCTGAGTTTAAAATATTGTTCTCAAAATGGGTACTGCTGAGAAATGCAAGCTAAAGTTTTCTCTCAGGCTGTCTTCAGTAGAGTGATTAACGATTCAGTGGGAAAATAGATCTGTAAATTAAGTGCTACACCTTGCCAGTGACAGTTTGATTTCTACACGCATTTTTTTTCTTGAATATATTTTGGTGGGGAAAAGAGGGAGAAAAAGCTTTTTCTAGATTATCCAGAGTTCCAAGACACCCTTCTTCTTTTAACAAAATTGGGAAAAGATGCAGTAATCATTGTATTGATAGGTTAACTTACTGGATGTACTTACATGTGCAAGCAACAAATGGAAGTGTGTGGTAGAACAGCAACAGAAATTCAGAAGTTCAATTATTCAATAAAGGTTAAGCTGATTTCACTAAGATCTCCTTTGGTTATGCATTTACAGTCTATTGTTTTAGCTATGAGCTTATGATATTGTTACTATCCTCATAAAGCTGAGTAAGATTATAAGTAACTTGTAAAGTTATCATCCTTTCATCTCTTTTACTTATGTATTTTTTTTTCCTCTTTATTTTTCTTTCATACAGGCCATGCAAGTAAAGGTACAGGTCAAAGTGCATGATGTGTCTTTGTTTTAGATTTAGAGATGATCAGGCTCCAAGCACTCTTTCCATTGATCACAGCAGTGGCGTCACAAAGGGAAGGACCAGCTTCCACCTACTATAAATTTTGTCCCAGCTAAAGTGACAGTCTTTGAGTAGATGAAATTCCCTTTGGCACTTCTAAACATTGCTTAATGTGAAAATATTTACTAAAACTACCTTTTGTAAATATTTTAGATGTACATTCTGCCTCTGCTGTCCTTCTGCATTCTGCTTTTTTTCTGAAATAGTGAAGTAGACATTGTAAAGGAAATGTCTAAGTAGAGTCATTATAAAGATGTATTTGGCATATGATATTTAAGAAGACTATTTGGGAGAAATAAAACCTCTCTAACCTCTACCTCATCTGTAGAAGAATAGAAGATTGTATTAAATCCAATAAGTTTAATAAGACATATAGTTCAAATCCTACCTTTTTCCAAAAGTAAAATGAACTTCACTAAAGTTGTGAGGTGTGACAAAGCTTTTGAATAACCCTTATCTCTTTTATGTTTTTCATGTATTTGAAGATTTCTTTTCTTCCAGTGAACTATAGGCCATGTTCCTTTGCATCATTCATATTCTCCTTTTTTTAATATGAGTTTCTAATACAGATGAGTACTTTCTGACCTATGGTGCATTATTCATTAGTGAAGCAGAATAACCAGCAAAGTGGAGCATAATCCCTTTGATCTTTCCCTTCACCCTGTGTGCTGAGAAGCACACAGGATACTGTGAAGAGCTTCTAATCAGTTAAACTGGGGACATGAGTTAGAAAGGGAGAAGCTCTGTTAAACTAATAACCTGATTTCATGCTTTGCTATTGTCAAACTTCTCCAGGTATACAGAGTAGGACCAAATGACTGCCCTCATAGTAATCTCAAAGAACTGGAGCTCAAAAAAGGATGGAAATACAAAAAATATTAATTCCATAATCTTAACAAGTTTCAGCTGATTTTTTTAGTGTAAATAAATTATTTCTTCCTTTGTATTTAATTATTATAAATCTACTGAAAAATCTATAATTGTTCTTCAGTATATGTTTTTTTTCCAGAAATATCCATTTGTGTGTTTAAATCCTCAGTCAAGTAAGATCATTATATGCTGTTAGGAAACCAAATTATATCATTCCTCCTGTTGAGGTCCTTTTAGCACTGTTAATTATTTAGGCAAAATATATCCAATTTAATATTCTTTACATATGTAATTGTGGTATGTACACATATAGGTGCATATGAGAACTGAAAGAGATATAATTCCATTGTCATTTAGGTTTCAGTCTGTGACTCTACTTATACATTTACCAGCTGGAGAAGTGAATTCAAAGACAGCAGAATTTATGGCAAAAGCAGAATGGACCTTCTTTTCATGTTTTAAAAATTCTCCAGTTTTAAGGTTCACCAACCTTATTAATCTCATATGAACATAAAGAAAACTGGCCGTGCAAAATGTCCACAGGCATGAAAGATGCAGAAACCAGTCTCTCTCCTTTTCCTTTTCTTTCTTTTAAAAATATATCTACTGCATATTTTGCTACTCCTTATTTAAGACTCATAGTGACGCCACTGGGATACAGTGATACATTGTGGGATTTGTTTGTCTGCTGTCAATGTAGAGTACAAATAATGTCATTGTTACAGCCATTGCATCACTATTTCTAAGGCACTTTGAGCAGCAAAGCTTTGAGGCAAAGTACTCTCTTGCAATTGTTAGTTCCTTAAGAAAGGAAGCCACATCCATTGCGTGTTCCCTCAGTCTTGCAAAATACTTTACACAAACTATGACCATAGAGATTCACCGTCCAGAAGACAGAATTTGCCAAAATTTATCATCAAACAGAACATATATGGCTGCCTTTTTTCTTCCAGTGTTACTGTGTTAATAGTAAGGCATTAATTGGGAAATAATGACTTGCAATGGATTCTGCTGTATCCTTGTGTGGAACTACACAATATGTTATAAGAACAATAGTTTGTAAATCCTAATTGACAGAAGGAAAGGGATGTGGAGGGTTACATGAAAGCATTTGTTATTTTGTATTGTTGTACAAGCCTGGAGGCCTAGTCCTGAAATCTTATCTTAAGCAAAACTCCCCTTGAGTACAGTAGGAGTTTCATCTGGGTACAGAATTCAGAACTGGGCTGTTTGATGTTGTTGATGTTTACTGTGTGTTCATTAAATATATGGGTCTGTTTGAAAGATTTTGGTTCTCTGTCTCATATAGGAAAAGTTGGGTGTGAAATATGTTGTACAGTGTCTGTCATAAGAAGATAGGTCAGATGTAATTCTATTGTGCTGTTTACTTCTGTCTCTTTTGTTTTCCTTTTCCTATTACTGATGATCTCCAAAGATGCAAAATTTTAAACTCTTTGTCCCAAATTTACTAATATTAGCCAAAGCCAATGGGCAGTACTTTCCCAGAGGCATTAATTCATTGGCATTTTTTTTGCATTGAATCAAAGCCTTTTAAATAATACTGTTTTTCAGATGAGACAAGTCAGGCAATATTCATTCATTCAGACCCTGGATAACTATATATAAATCTCTTTCAAAAATGTAAACATCCTGAATTTGTCTCTGTAACGTTAGACAAATAATAATGTCCCCCGAAAATGATTCAGCTTTTAATTTTAGGGTTGCTTCTGATTTGAAAGGTAAGATCCAGAAAGTATTGTCAGAATCATATGTATGAATGCACACAAAGGTGTGTGACTCCTATTACAACATTACTGTTACTGCATTTTCTGCACTGGTGCACACCAAAAGTATTCCTTTACATTTCCTGCCCAAGACTGTAGTGCAGCATTTTTAATTATTTGTCCTACATCAGGAACATGGTTTCCTTGGACCAGTAGAGGAAGAGCGTGTTGGAGAAGTGTGTGCTCAGAGAACAGAAGTAATTTTTCCTTTTTTCCTTTTCTCTTTTTATTTTTAATGATAGTCTGGAGGACAAGATCAAGAGAGGAAGAAATCAAAGCGTAGAGGGGATTTGTACTCCATACAAACATCCTTGATTGTGGCTGCACTTAAAAAGATGCTTCCTATTGGTTTGAATATGTGTACTCCTGGAGACCAAGAGCTCATCTCTTTGGCTAAGACTAGATACAGCCATGTAAGTGTGTGCTTTGCAATAGTTTTTAATGCAAAATAAGCAGAAGTTTCTTAACTGAATTTTGAATCATAGATATCTAAGCAGTCAATATTATTAAATATCTGTATGTACTGGAAATAATTATAGCTGCTAATTATTGTGCTATTTAAAAAGAATTTATATAGAGCTGCCATAATTTCCCTATTTTCCATTTGTGTATACCATGTGCAGTTTTATATATGCATGTTCTTTTGGATCAAATGCTGAGCTACAATTAGTTAGCTTTTAATTTCCTTCAAAGTTTAACCCTTGTTTTATGGTTAAAGAAGACCTTTGTCCCTTCTGGTATCTTACATATTTTGAAAGCAAAAGAGATTAAATTTCAACATTGAAATATAAGATGTCCTATGTTGTAAGAGTTCTTATGAAGTGAATCATAATCTGAATTGAAAAAGACTTCTACCTTTCTGCAGAGGGACACAGATGAGGAAGTCAAAGAACACTTACGCAACAACTTACACTTGCAGGAAAAGGTAAGTTAAAAATCTGTCTTACAGATGCCAATGTGCACTTTTAGTACAGGAGTAATCATTTTGTTTGTTGTGATACATCAAAAAAAGATAATCCAAAAAGGTATTGGAAGGGTTTCCATTTTAATAACTGTTGTGATTTTTTCATTGCAATAAGTGGCTTTTTTTAGCTTTGTTTGGTATATTCAAGTTCCTGGAAGATCTATAGAATGGGATGAGTGTGAAGAATTGAGATACTGGTACTCTTAAAGCTATAATTACTTAGAATCAACTTAATCCAAGAAGAAAATAAAACTGAAACTCTAGTACTTCAGCTCTTCTTGAATTTAGCTTTCACTAATGACTAAATGAGGTATTTCTATGAATATTTACATTTTAAAGTGACTATAGTAAATAGGAGAAGCTTGTGTCATGTCAGCACTTGTGACTTTTAAAAGTACATTTATATTCCTACAATTCATATGCTGAATGCTATGTCAAAGGTAATACCAATATGGAATCCTCATCATTCTGTAAATTAAAAATAATTTAGATCATTTTCTATTCTGTATGAACACAGTAAGAGTAACTTACTTATCTGTCATGGAAGTTGACTGTCTATTTGCTATAAATTTGTGTTTGCATACATTTAAAATGGACACAAGAAATAATTTAATGTGGTTTTCTTATTTCTGTCTTGCAAGAAAAACAAATTAAACCCCAAAAACTTTGGCTGTAACTCTTCACCTACTGAAATTCCAGCTGTCTTTTATGGACTCCAAAAATCAGCTTTACACTCTTAGCACAAAGGTTCTGCAAATTAAACTCAATTCCAGTACAAAATCTGCTTCCTTATTTTTAATGGAGTTAAATAGAATAAATAAGTTGCAAGGTACTTTATTTGATTCTATGAAATAAAAATACAGAACCTTGCTTAAGAATTGAGTTCAATTGCCCAATGATATGTAGAATCAATGCCATTTTTTTGAGCAGCTAGAGATGTTAATTTGGTCTGAAAGAGGACAGAAATTGGGAGTATTTATAACCTTCTTTAATATACTATGTGAGTGGAAGTGGTTTTGGTCAAATTCAGTTCCTTCATTCAGCAGCTTACAAATGAAATATGTTGGGTTTCAGTCTGATGATCCAGCTGTGAAATGGCAGCTAAATCTGTACAAAGACATTTTAAAGAGTGATGGACCTACTGATCCTGAGAAAAATGTGGAACGTGTGCAGAGGATATCAGCTGCTCTGTATCATCTGGAGCAGGTAAAAAGCCAAATGTCTATACTGTTTTAAGATATCCTGAGCTTTTTCCTTGCAGAGATTATTTCAGGTACAGTGGCTGTCATCATTAAAGTGTCCAGATAAAACTTAGAGTTTTATCCCTGTGTGCATGCAAGTACCCAAGCACAAACAGATGTGAACATATGCAAAGCTTTCAATGTAATCTGTTGAAGTTCCTCCATTTAGCTGCAGGGAAAACTCAGGATATATTTCTGCAAAACTGCATGAGCAGTCACAAGAAGTATAATATACAAATCATCTCCATGCAGTAGCTGAAAGCCCTGTGATTTTAGGAAGAGGTGTTTGCTTGTACACTTACTTTTAATACACTGGGTTTAGCCTGTCTCCTATTTCTGCACCACAGGGTGCTGTAGAAACTTTTGAAATGACTGCCTGTTCATCCAAATGATGCAGTTTAAATACAGAAAGGCATTTGCACTCTTCCTACATACAGATAATCCATTTCATTCACAAATGACATAGCACAGAAATATGCTCAACATGAACAACTGAATATGCATTGTTAGAAACTGACAAAACAACATTTTTTTTAATTTACCAAGTAGTTCCACACATGAGGTATTCTAGCATCTTGAGCTTGTCTGAATAAACTGAGAGATGACTGTATAGAAGGTCCTCAGTATTTTTTCTAATTAATAAAAAAAATAAAGCCCCAAAATAACTTTTTTTTTCTGATGATGCACAGCATTGGTAACATTTTCTACTTTGCTAACTAGCTAACCACTAGCTGAACAGAAAATTTTGGATGAAAGTTGAAAAGGTTCCATTGTATATACTAGAGGATATTTTCCCACAGGTTGAACAACCACTGAGATCAAAAAAAGCTGTTTGGCACAAACTCCTGTCAAAGCAACGCAAAAGGGCTGTTGTTGCATGTTTCAGAATGGCCCCATTGTACAACCTGCCAAGGTAAGTGGCTGAAAGGTTTATTTCTCCAAAACTTTTGTTTGCATTGTTTACTGAGTGCAAATACTGCTTGTGTGTTTACCTACATGTTTGTTGATGGTTAGGTGTACGTAATTTTAAGAGGCAAGAATTGATCAGTCACCAGCTAATTCCTCACAGTAGCAAAATAGTCATCTCATGACAAATAACCTGAGTGGGACAACACCATGAGAACTACATGCTTCATTTTTGTCAGTTATTCTGTATAGTTCCTCAACTTATCTGTGAAAATCATCAAGATGTTGCTGTTTCTGTCCATTTTTTGTCTTTGATTGGTTGCTCTTTTTACTCTTTATTCTCCTGTGGTTTTATTCTTTTCTTTCTTTTTTTTTTTTTTTAACTTTGTATGGCTCTTCCTCTCCTCTTGCATGAACACTTCATGCTCTGTAGCTTGTCTGGGCCAGTCTTAAGCTACTACATCAGAATGTTATATGAATTAAAGTTACTATTGGGGCAGAGCACTGCAGAATGATATTTTGAATTTGTATGTTGCTCTGCTTCTCATTCCAGTTGAATGTAGACATCACAAAGTCCGAGATAAAATGCATCCTGGGTCCATCTACTGCTTTAAGCAGAATATTAAGATCATTAATATTAATGATCAATATTAAGAGTAACTTCCTTTATGCTGTTTCTTCTCAAAAAATCTGGGTTTTATTCAGATAAAGATTGAGCACATGTTTAATTAGGTTTGCTTCTCACTTTCTACAGTTTTTCATGTTTTGTGCTTAATATTTTTATTCAAAGATTTTTGGGAAAGTATTTAACTAAAGAGTTGTGTTGGATTTTTAATTGCCTTTATTAAAGCCAGTTTACACACTCGGTGTAAAGGTCTTTAGCTAAAGGTCTGTAGCTGTGCCACAAACACACTGGAGCAATATTTGCACAGGACAAATAAAAAGCCAATTTATACCATAAAAAGTACACAGCCTTCCTTTACAAAAATGAGTAGTTCTAGACCATAGAAACTTCTCCAAGTTGTCCTGCTACCACCAGGCTGTCTTTAAGGAACCACAGAAATGGAGGGGATTAAATACAACATAACAGACCAGCCAATGTCAACCCTTCCATCTTCAAGAGCCGTGTTTGGCAAAACAAGAGGAAGCGATTCGAAGAGATACCATTTCAGTGCAACCTTTTTGTGAGCAAGTTTTTTTTTACAACCATATTCTGGCTTTATATATTCTTAAAATGTTTGGAATAAATACATGAGCACCCAAATGTTAAAAGGGCTCATCCTTTTTTTTGCTTTACAAAGCATCCACTTTTATTTTTTATTTTTGAGGTTGATGAAACATTTGCCAGGAGGCAAAGTGGGTTACGAATCTTTAAATTCTTGATTTTTTTATTTTCAATACAATATGGAATAATACCATATTGAAATGGAACATTCACATGATTTGTAATTTTTCAAAAAATATTTTGTGCTAAAAACTTTTCTCAAACTTTTTCTTCTCAAGATTTACAGTAGATTTTGTGGTGCAATTTACTCCTGATTTGAATTTGAATACAAGGCAAATCTATCAGCTATTTCATTTTGTAAATGCTAAAAATGAACTCTCATAAATCTATTTTTTGTCAATTAATTGTGCTCTCTGCACTTCAAAACAGACAAGAGTGAAAACACAGTTTGAACTTACAATCCTAAAGTTATGGAGTGGTTTGGGTTGGAATGGATCTTTAAAGGTCATCTATTCTGACCCTGCTGCCATGAGCAAACTTCTAGGTATATTGCTCAATTGATAGGTGCAAACCAGAGTTTTAAAGTTCACTAACTTATAAACACTTTTGTTTTCCAAGATAAATCATAGGATTCTGACAGGAAAATAAGGCTATCACACTGTTATAACAATCTCCATCATCTAAACTGACAGTGTTGCTCAGACATGTCTGAACCCTAGGGAGATTATTTCAAGTGGGGTATGATTAATTCTAGGAGCTATTTAAATCTCTTTGATCCAGAGTTTAAAATTCAGCTCGCTATCTTGTCTATTTCCTCATTTTAGTTGCAGCATTATATTGGGAGTATTTGTTCTAACTTTGATGCTAGAATCAATTAAATTAAAGGGCAGTGAACAAACATGGTAGTATCCTTTCATTTATCCTAGAAAAGATGAATTTTCAGTAAATAAAAAGCTTATCTTTCAAAAGGTTTCCAGATATTTAGGTGGCTTTCGATATAGTTTAATATTAATCTGAGAGTTTAAGGTAATTTTCTGCCAAACTCACTCTTATGTCTCTCAATTTTTAGGAATTTCAGTAAGACATTTCAGAAATGGACGTATCTATTGCTATGAAGGTGTTCGTTACATCACAGAAAAATTACTTTAACTTCTACCATAAATATTCCAAGAACTCCCTTTGATGAAAAGTGCCCGTAGATACAAAGCAAATCGCTATATTTTAAAATATTTTTATTTTTCAAAGAATTAAACATCAGTAAAGTTAGGAAGTACTAAATCATGTTCTGTGTCAGTTGAATGTACACAACTTTGAAAGAGTGTTTTATGTGATGAGTGTTTCCTCTGAGATGTGTCTATTTATGTTTGATGTTTTAAGGAAGGTAACTTGAAAAAGCGTTGTCTTATTGTTTGTCATCTGTATATGCACATAGATACAGCAAAGTTGTACATGGCAATTTTTCAAACACGGTTTACAAATACATTCTTTCTGACTACTTTATTGAATTTAACTTGTGCCTTTCTTCAATGAAAACCTATATGCTTTTCTTCAGACACAAAATTAGCAATTTCTTCCTGAGCACCTTTCAACGTGTTTGGCTGGAAAAAGTACATGAAAAAACTCAGTATGACAGGCTTATACTCAAGTTAACGGTAATGTAACTTGTGGAGAGCCTCTTGCTTATGCGCCCACTTCTTCCTTCCCAGCCATGATTTGATATTATCATAAAAACATGAATTTGTACAATTTTCAGAGGGGATTCTGATTGGTCAGTTCTTGAAATTTGATAATAAAATTACACCAGTGTCAGCAAGTGAGCCTAAAGTGTTGACTCAATAGCAATTCCATTGTGAAATACGGATTTGTTTGCATAGTGTATATAAAAGGTAATTAATGGTGTATATGCAGCCCGGTTTTATAGTTTTTTTGGCAGCACAGGATAAAAGTAAATGAAAAGGCTGCATGGAACAGCCTTTCTAACCTCATGTAGTGCAGCTCAACCCAAAATTTTCCCCCAAAATAATGTAGAGATGGAATTGTTTTGCCAGTATTAGGTGTAGTCTTCTTGCCATGACCTGTATTTTCTGAGGGAAGTTAAATTAATGAATAGTATACAGTAGCAATTAATACAACCTAGATTTTTCATTTTATAGAGCAGGTTTTGTATATTTTTAATGCAACTCTTTTGAGAATATGCTAATACTACCCGAATTTGGAACTGAAAGACAAGAAGCTGAGACTAGGCTTCTTCCTGAAGAAGGCAATGATTGTCTGTAGATAATATGCTGGAAAGCACTTGATAATTATTTTGGTGTTGATGGCCAATGTCTGCTGTCTTGATGTCCTAAATCTAGCATTAAATTTACACCTTGTAGATGTAAATCCCACTCACTCATTCTCAGTCTGTTCAAGTGTGTGTTTTTCTCATGCTTGCATTAAGGTATCAGTACTGTAGTTTCATGTATAATGTATTTTAGGCCTCTCTTAGCCTTCAAAATAAAAAGTAATGTATACATATATGTATAAAAACAGTAAGAATGTTCAGAATTACCTGCAGATT
Organism: Notiomystis cincta; assembly: GCA_013398075.1. Classification (NCBI taxonomy): domain Eukaryota; kingdom Metazoa; phylum Chordata; class Aves; order Passeriformes; family Notiomystidae; genus Notiomystis; species Notiomystis cincta. The sequence continues at coordinate 122,089 of VZRX01004415.1, read as the reverse complement.
TGTCACTGAATGTTAGTTATGTTTTGCCTTTTGTTTCACTGACCAATCAGAGGATCAGAATTGTACAAATATGTATCCTTACTAACCATTAACCATCTGAGCTGTTATACTCTGTTCCGTTACCCCTCTTGATCTCACTTTCACAACCCCCCCAGGCACCGTTCTATTAACCTCTTCCTCAATGGCTATCAGAACTTTTGGATAGAAACAGAGGAATATTCATTTGAGGAGAAACTAGTTCAGGATTTGGCTGTAAGTACTGACATAATTGGGCATATATTTCAATGCCCACTTCAGTGTGTATTCTATGTATCTATTATAAACTATATTTAATTTTTGTGTACTGTATGCATAAACTTATAAAAGATGAGTCCTTATGCTTCAGAGCATAAGGTCATTTTCTGCTGTGGTCAAGAAGACATTTGTCCTGTGATGCGCACTGAAGTGCATGAAGGGGATTTATGCCTTCAGAAGAGCTATGTGAGACTCATTCTTGGGAAGAGAAATGGATTAGATGAACAGTCAGACTATTTTTGTCATTATGGTAATTCCTGTATTTGTATATATTATTTACTGGGTTCTTTTAAAGCTTGACAATATTGATCCTTTTCCCTTTGGAAATGTTTTTTTTTATGCATAATTAATTTTAACATTTTCAGCTTTGATACAAATTAATTTTGCTGTTTTCCTTTTTGATGCATCATAAGGAGAAGTAAATGTATGCAGCCATATTCAGCAAAAATGTAGTTTACCTGTGTACTTGATAAAAGTGATTGGTAAACGTCAGGATTTTGGTAATAAATATTGATTCAGAATGCCTACTGCTCTTTCTCTTCCCTCTATGTAGTTGGTTTGTCTAAAATACCTCCAAGGAGCTTATCTCCACAGTGTCTAAACACCATGAAATTTGGTACCCAGCTTCATGGATCACATGCAGATGTACGAGGAAGTGCTTCAGTGTTAACAAAACCAGTCATGTTGTGCTTTTTACAGACCCATTATACTGTATATATATACACATATAAATTGTAGAGACAGAGTAGTTGGGGCTGGAAGGGACCATAGAGATCATCTAGTTCCAACCCCCCTGCTATGGGTAGGGACGTTCTTCACATGCCCTGGACAATTACATGGTCAGTCTTTGACTTTGTTTCTTCTTGCTAAAGGAAAGAATGAGGCCATTAATCAAAGCAGTGCCTGCAATTCTTTCAGATTTCCTAGAGAAGAAAATGGAACTTCTGTAATTACAATTATTATTGTAATTACAATAAACCTACAATAACTACAAAGGTGTGATAACACAAGTAAGGTAAAGGCAATCTGATCTTTGGCCATAAAAATATGTTATATTTTTAACTCCAAAAAATGTTTGAAGTTTACACTAACTAGCATTAATTGAACCACGGTTACTTAGAAATGATATATGGAAATATTGAAGAAAACACTAGTCTGAATAAGATGTATCTGACGATGTTATTAAAAATTATTCCAATATTCTACTATGAAATAATTGAGCCAGAATTTCCTTTCAATTCTGGTCAACTGGAGATGATTTCTCTCGAATATGGCTTTCCCAAGATTTTCCATCTCATTCTCAATACCTTGTAAATGAGAAACTTTTACAGTTACATAAAACATGAATAAAAATCATATACTCTGATCCCTTCCAAGTCATACAGGCACATAATGTTGCAAGTTATGCTGTAAACTCCTGAATAAGATTGATACAGGCAGTTAATACAATTTGGGTAGAATAAAATTACTGAAATCCTTTCCTAAGCTTAATTACTGAATTTTTTTCTTATGAATCTTAACTTTTATATTCTAAATCTTGAGACAGACATCTCCAAAAAAAGATGAAGAGGAAGAAGAAGAGACTGAGAAAACCCATCCTGACCCACTTCATCAGATTATCCTCTACTTTAGTCGCAGTGCTCTTACAGAGAGAAGGTAAAAGAGCTGTGTGGAAAAGCCCATTGAGTAAAAGCACACAGTAACTGAATTTTTAGTAACATTACCAAAGTGATTTATGCATTATTATACATGGTGAATATCTTTTTACTTCTCAGTTTAATTAAAGATTTCATGTATTTAAACTCAGTAGAACCTTTACACTGCAATAAATATTGACCATTTTTACCATTTCAAAAGCTTGGTAAATACCCAAAACAGAAATAATTGAGCATGACTTCTAATAGGAACACATTCTACAAGAATTGCACGTTTAGTCAGAGTACCTTGCCCTGGTCTCTCCTGGTAATAGATGTGTTTTCTTGGTTTTGGTATTCATTACATTTCACTCAGTAAATCAGAAAAGATTTTGTGGACGTTTATGAATCTCATTGCCAGTTTCTGTTTTGACTGTAGATTGTTGATTAGAATTAGATGTTTATGAGTACTCCAGAGCTTCATATTCTTTTTCTGTATGACAAATAAAATCTTGCCAACAGTAATAATTATTCTAATTTATATCTCCATATTACTTTTCTACACCTGCAACAGGCAATGATGACCCAAAATGACTAAACTGAGTGTACAAACATATCTCTAAATTGCTTGAGTAAACACTTGGATTTAGATAAGAGAATTAATTCATGACACAATTTTCAGGCATAATAGCTTTTCAAGTAGACTAATTCGATACCCTTTAATAAAAAAGGTAGACATATGAAATCTTTATATTACTACATAATAAAAGAATTTAAAATATTTTTTACTCTTCACAGCAAACTAGAACATGATCCTCTATATATTGCCTATTCTGCCATGATGGCAAAAGTAAGTATATAATTTCAAGCTCCATCCCTCACTGCATTTAGGTATTTCCCATTAATTTTAGGTGCTTTAAAAACTTTTCTTTGTTTCTTACATGGACTGCTGGATACTTGTAACTTCTGTATTTTTAATGAAGCAAATGCTATTCAGTTATATATGAGAATGAGAATTTTCTCTAATGAGATATTTCCTACATTAAAACGATACTATAAAATTCCAGCAGGTGTAGTCCTGTTCCTTTCACTTGGCACATTTTCTTGTACATGATTAACTCATGAGCAGTTTTAACACATTGGTTATCTTTATTCTTTGGGTAATTATTTTTGAGTTAATACTTGAAGTCTGCCAAAGATAAGTCAGTTTTTGCAACATATTGATTACAGCTGACTTGTGATGAGAGTTTGACTGTGAAGAGAAATATCATGGATATAGAGATATGGCACAAGACTATATAGCCTGTAGTTATGGGGTGTGATTGTAGTTGGATGAATACCCTCAAATATGCATACATTAGGGAATATCAACTTCTTAGTGTGGATGAGCACAAATATTTACAGTTACAGGGTTTTTAAATCTTCTTAATACCTTCAGTAATTGCTTGAAAAAATTATTTGGCCATTTTTGTAGAAATATTATAGCAAAAATAGCATTATGTTTCTTAATAAGCAAGATCTTCTGATTTCTGTTTTTAACATAAAAAGAGCTGTCAGGAAGAAGAAGAGGGAGACGAAGAAAAAGAAAAGACGTTTGAGGTGAGAGTTTAAATAACATTACTGTCTCATCATCTAATGTGGAAATATTTTAAATATGTCCACTAGAATAAATGCAAGAATAACATAGCACTGTGTGTGTGTGTGTGTGTGTGTGTGTGTGTGTGTGTGTGT